>PVIH01004584.1:29270-137659 GCA_004025045.1 Sigmodon hispidus
AGGGAGAGGGAGAGGGAGAGAGAGAGAGAGAGAGAGAGAGAGGAGAGAGAGCTGGTGCAGATTTCTGCACAAGAGTGTAGGAAGTCTAACGCTGTTTTTTAATCCTTACTATGGTTGGTGAGAAATGCCTTGTGTGTGTGTGTGTGTGTGTGTGTGTGTGTGTGTGTACATGAGTACACTTCCAGCTTCTCCAGTTCCCTTTGGTATTATAATAAAATTCAGAGCCAGAGATTAGGAGAAAGCTGAAATATCAGAGAGATAGAGAAATAAACCACAGCCACTTCTCACCCAGCCAACTCCTCAGGCCTGTCTCCATGAATCCTGATGCATCTCTCAGTCCTCATCCGAGAAAGGAAGTGCCAGGCAAGGCTGGACTCCCCTCCTCTGCCTCTGTCCAGCTATCTCACTTCCTGCTTCAACTTTCCTAAAGCTAGGATTAAAGGTGTGAGCCACCACTGTCTAGCTCTGTTAGATATTGAACTCACAGAGACCCAGATGATCTCTGCCTCCCCAGTGATGGGATTAAAAGTGTGAATCACCACTCCCTGACCTTGGCTCTGTTCCCTGATATTCACACTATTTTTATTAAATGTAAAATATATCACCACAATGCAATGCCTGACCTCTTGAAGATAGACAAGAATCTCAAGACTCTGAATGGATGACAGAGCTTGGTGCCAGGAAAAGGAAACCTGTGTGTTCCATTGTTACTGACCAAGTGTGAATGTCTCCAGAATTCTGTTACTGTCAAGCATGTAGTCCCCGTGGAGGAAGCCTTCAAGCTGACAGTGTGTTCAGTCACCAGGATGCTACATTGTTTTCTACAAAGGCATTTTCTTCAGTGTTCAGCCTCTTGGCCTGCTCTGGGGTTATCTTCCATTCTTAGAGTAAGAAGGAGTATCTCTGCGTTTGTTAAAATGGTAAGGAAAATTTTATTTATGATGATTGCAGTGAAAGTCAAGATTATGTCAGTGAGGAGAAGGATGTAATACAGCTTTGAATGCAGCAAAGATAGAGGCTGATAGAGAGAGAGTCAGTAGTACCAAGGTTTCTGAGGGGGGAAATCAAGAGCAAAGGCAACCTTGCTGGACTGGATTAACCTTTTGGCTAGATAAGGATCAGGATAAAAATTTTGATCAGATATCAGGGTGGGAAGATTGTTGCTCAGCTGACTTATCAGGTTTAAGAAAGAGAGCTTGGGAGAGCCAGGCTACACCTGGGACAAATGGCAAACTTTTGTCACCACCCATCACATAGCCTGCTCACCCCAGGAAGCCTGGGGCTTGTGGGTGTGTGCTCTACCCGCTCACTGCCATGCCCAGCAACAACCTCCCCACCCATTCATCTCTGTGGCATTCAGGGCTTCCTAAGGATGACGATGATGAGTGTGTGTGTGTGTGTGTGTGTGTGTGTGTGTGTGTGTGTGTGTGTGAGAGAGAGAGAGAGAGAGAGAGAGAGAGAGAGAGAGAGAGAGAAAGTTCCCTAGTTCTTTTGGATAACTGACTTTATCCTGAATCTTGTTTTTCTAGACTAGAACATTCTTGTCACTCTGCATTCTATCTTAACAGTTTTTGCACTTTAGGATGAACAATCTGTTGCTGGAGGAGCAACAACTTCAACCTATAGGTGTTTACAGTGCTCCTCCCTCAGGGGTGTGGATAAAAATGTTACTAGACAGCAGTGCAACAGTGGAGGGTCTGGGAGATAGCTCAGTCTTGTCAGGCAAACAAGGGGACCAGAGCTTAATTCTAGAACCTGTATGAAAAGCTGAGTGTAGAATCTCATGCTTGTAATCCCAATGTTGAGGGAGTACAATCAGGCGGATCCCGGAGTCTCTGGCCTCCAGCCTAGCCTACTAGTGAAAGACTCCACCTCAAAAGTCAAGATAACACCTGAGGAAATGTAATATGAGGTTTCTGGCCCAGACTTTTGGGCCTAGCTCAATGCTGGAACTCACAGATCCATAGACCTGCAGACCCAAGGAGACACACAAATGCTTACATTAATTTTATGCTGATTAGCTTAGGGTCCAGGCACATAGCTTGCTAACTCTTTACCCTAAAACTAACCCATGGTTCTTATCCTGTTCAGCCATGCAGTTTGGTACCTTTTCTTAGAGCAACATTTCAGCTTCTTTCCTTTGCTTCTGCTGGCGACTCATCCATTTCTCTCCAGCATCTGTGCTCTGTTCTTCCTGTTCTCTCTCAAGCCTATGTATATTTTTAAACACAGTCCAAATAATTTAGAGTTTTTCTAAATCTGTCTTTACTGTATATCTCATATTTCTTATCTTTTTCTGACCACACCTTTGCTTGGTTAGGGTGGCTGATGCTACCTTCTATTTCTTTCTATTTCTGTCCACACCTTTAATCTACCAAGGTGTGGCTAAGGAATAAAGGCTTGCCTAGGGTGGCCGATTCCACCTAGCTCCCTCTATTTCTCTCTGTTTTTGACCACACCTTTAATCTGCCAAGGTGTGGCTAAGGATTAGAGGCTGAACTAGAATGACTGACTGAATCCACATAACTCAGTCTACTTCATAGAGTTTAGCTTTTTTGCAGAGCTCTGGATAAGACCCATAATTACTGCTCTGGGGGAATTTTAGGGTCCATATAATCAATTAAAGCACAGCCATCTGCTGCACATGAACTCCATTTAAGTATTTGGCAGCAGGGCCTCTTAAAAAACTCACAAGTGTTTTTCCTCTAAGGCTGAGTCAGAAAGCCTATTTAAAAAAGCCTCACCTCTGCTTGCCTCCAGCAAACAGAGGTGGTTCAAGAAAATGCTGCCATTGAGAAGCCATCTTTGACTTTGTTTCCTTTTTGTCCAATATAAACAGAAACTTTAAATCCATCATATACAACTTGTTGCTTGTGCAAGTCTTCTGTGAGACTTCGGGAACTGGCCTTGTTGCAGCTTAAATAGCCATTTTGTAATTCAAGCCTGAACACCGAGTCTCTGTACCATGACCCCATCCATCAAAGACACAGCTCGGAAGCAGCTTTTGGCTCTGATTCTGTGCTCCAGAACCCGTTTTAATTTTCCTCAAGCTTTATATGAGTGTATATTACCCATGTTGGACCACCATTTGTAGTATTAGGTTTCTGGGTTGGGCTTTCTGGCCTACCCCTGAGGTTTGGACCAACTATCAGCCCTGCTTAGTCTCAAATAATCAC
Source organism: Sigmodon hispidus (assembly GCA_004025045.1). Taxonomy (NCBI): domain Eukaryota; kingdom Metazoa; phylum Chordata; class Mammalia; order Rodentia; family Cricetidae; genus Sigmodon; species Sigmodon hispidus. Next base: position 32,447 of record PVIH01004584.1, read on the forward strand.
ACACAGGCTTATATTAATTTTACACTGATTGACTTATGACCCAGGCATATAATTTGCTGACTCCTTCATCTTAACTCAGCCTGTGTCTTGTCTTGTTCAGCCATGTGGCTCAGTACCTTTTCTTAGATCAACATTTCAGCTTCCTTCCTCTGCTTCTGCTGGTGACTTATTCATCTCTCTCTGGCATCTTTGCTCTGTGCTTCCTGTTCTCAGAGTTTTCTTAGTCTGGTAGCCCCACCTACACTTTCCATCTGCTTCTGGCCAATCAGATTTTTATTAAACCAGTAGGAGGGACAAATATTTACAATGTACCAGCATAATCTCACTACAAGGAAGCACAACTATCAGTGTCCTCAGCTCTATACATTCACAAGCACACGTGCACCAAAAGTACACACACAGAGAGGGGCTGGGGAGAACACTTCATTTGCAGAGTGGGCAATTATTACTCAAGGCTAAGAAGCCTTAACATAGTAAAGGACAGATCCTGAATAAGTTCTACCTAAAGCTAGCATTTCTCACAACTGTACACATGACAGACATGGCTATAAACAAAAAGTCTTAGTACTGTAATAACCAGGTTCTGCGACAGTCAACATATTTAAAAAAGTGATTATTTTCAAGTACATAGGAGTTATTCTGGCTTCCTTGTGATTTTATATTTATATAAACACTATGTTTATATTCATTGCTATGCTAGTCACAATGTGTGTCAGAACTGCCACTAGGTTGCATTTAACACAGTAAAAGCAGACACACCTCAAAGCACATATTAGTTTTAAGATATTTTGATAACTTTACTCAAGTATCTTTGGTTTCCTTTCCATATTTGCAGATTTCTGCTTTATGCTTTAAAAACCTTATTCTTAGGAGTATAAAGTCTTCATGCAATGTCTGAAGGATCTGTAGGATTAAATGAAGGAAGGAGGGAAGGAAGGAAGGAGGGAAGGAAGGAAGGAGGGAGGGAAGGAAGGAAGGAAGGAAGGAGGGAAGGAGGGAGGGAAGGAAGGAAGGAGGGAAGGAAGGAAGAAGGGAGGAAGAAAGGAAGGGAGGAAGGAAGGAAGGGAGGAAGGAAGCTCTGAGTGGAGAAGGAGTTGGGAACCTAGAACACCTGCCAGACCACATGCTGCTCATCAGCTGCACACAGGGAACTCATTCTGGCTACTCTGCAGATAGCTAATTAATATGCATATCTAGCCAAACCTTTTCACCACACACTGTCAGGTCTTCACTTCTGGTATAGATGGCAATCCCATCAAACAAGAATAACACCGCTATTGTAATTTTTTTGAAAGCCAATTTTGAAAGAAGCTTTATTAAATTCTGGCCAGGATGATGGATACTAACCAGGTCCGCTCCTGGGGTTCCCAGAATATGGCACCAAATTATATTAGTCAGAGACTTAAAAAGGCAAAATCCACAAAACTATGTACTTCTCACCTTTGTCCAATCAGGGGCAAGCATACATCCTGATGTACTTCCTGCCTACATGTAAGTAAGCACATCCTGGGAAGTTGGGGCTACCAAGCTTGTTTGCAGAAGTGAAAACATGTGGCTTGTTGTCTTACACAAACAATAGCCCCCAGCATTCCAGGAAGTCATCTGACTTGGGCAAGAGGGGCTTACAGGTTAGAGGCATCTTTGTTTTATAGATCTCTTATGCCCAGTAATTTTAACTTAAAATATAATTTTAGCCATCATGTAGACTAGACACCTCTTATTCCCCTTGCCTTGTGTCCCTATGATGGAATCCTAGACGTTGATAAAAGGCACTTGACAGTGCCTGTGCTTGGCAGCAGGGAGAAAGGATGGATGTCTACAGCATTTTGTAGCCAGCCTAGCTCTATCTCTAGACAGACATGTCAACTTCAAGTCACTTCCAAACCATCACAACTGGTTAGTGGCAGGGAGAGAGAATAGGAAAATTGTATTTTTTCTGCCAACCAGGATGATTTCATGCTACTTCCTTTTTCAATTAAAAAATGTATTTCATGTATATGAATGTGTTGCCTATATGCATACATCCTGTGCACCACAGATGTGAAGTGCTCATGGGGACCAGGATAAGGCATAGAATTTCCTAGAACTGTAGTTATAGACAGTTGTGAGCTGCCTTGTGAGTGCTGGGAACTGAACTTGGTTCTTTGCAAGAGCAGCAAGTGCTCTTAGCCATGGTACCATCTCCACAGCCCCCATGCTACTTTCAGAATAAGAAATCACATCAAACAAGAAGACAAAAGTATAATTTAGACAGGCACTTGTAGTTATCGCCTGGGCGTAGTAGGTGAGAAGAAAGCAGTGATGTGTTTAAATATGCGATGGTGCACAGCTTCTTCATAACAAAGAATTATACAGCTCAGAAAGTCAATAGTGCTGAGGTTGAGGTTGAAAAGATATTAGACACTGCCTGTGAAGTTCAGGTTTGGATGGGGCATTCCTGTTTCCTCAATCTGCCTTCATTTCTACTTCTCCCAGAAGAAAGGTGGACATTGTAGTCACCCATAACCCCATAGGGAGAGGCACTATAAGGAAGTGTGGCCTTGTTGGGCCAGATGTGGCCTTGTTGAAGGAAGTGTGTCTCTGGGGCGGGCTCTGAGGTTTCAGAAACTCTAACCAGGCAGGTCCAAAGGGTCTCTTTCTTTTTACACTCATCTAGATGTAGAACTCTTGGCTCCTTCTCCAACACCTCTTACCCTTGTGCCTTTTTCCCCTCAAAAAAGAAAAAAATACACCTAAAAACCTTTTCCTTTATAAGAGTTTCTTTGGTCATGGTGTCTCTTCACGGCAGTAAACCGTAACTGAGACACCTATCTCTCAGTCAATACCTAGCACCATCCTGGAGGAGAGAACATATTTGACCCAGCATCCTCATTAGTCCTGGACTGCTCCGACTACCTTGATTCACTTCTCCACCTAGGACACAGCTATGCACTTTGCCTGGCTTAACCCTGGCCACACATTCCCTTAAGAGACAGGAATGAAGTCCACTCACATAGAAATGCATTCATCTTCCAAACAGCATCTGAGATCTGTTGGAAGGACCAAAGGACCAGAACAATAGATAAGAGATCATTATGAGCATAGATTTGACACTCTGGCCAATCACAGTCCTCCTTGACTTTCTCTACACTGTTTTAAATCATAGCTCTCCTGTGGATAGTCATTCTTTTCTCCCTGCACAGTCTATAAACAAACTCCATCTTTGTATTCTTTCATGGGGGAGGGCCCTTTTGTCTGTTATTCACTCTGTCCTTGCGTCTATAACCCTGGGAAGAGCAGGAAGTTTGTGTCTTTATACATCTGTATCACAGAGCCCAGAGTAAAGCCAAAAAAAAAAAAAAAAAAAAAAACACCCATGGAATAATCAAAACCAACCAACCAACCAACCAAACAAACAAACAAAAAACAAGCAAAGAAACAAACAAAAAACCCTCAAGAGTAATGGGATGATTCAAACATTCATCTTTCACAAAGGGGAGCTGGTAAACATCTTTCCTCTGGGAATTCTGAGCCAACTCATTATTTCTGTGTACAGCTATGGGTTAGTGTACTATCTGGGTCCATCTGATGACATTGGGCAATGGTCCTTCTTGGGGCATATATCTTGCCTTTCCCAGGATAATCCCATTTATATAGAATTTTTTAGATTTTACTTTCCATTTTTAAATGGAAAGAATGTATTATTTTAGGAACTGAAATCAGATTAATTGACAAAAGACATATCTGAATATATATATGGAATTATGAATGTAGAGAAGGTAGATTACTGTTACATGCACAGTGGGGATGGGACTTTCCCTCTTTTCTTAGATGTGAAGACAACCTATACCTTCTTTATTCTATGCTAACTGCTCCAATCTTCATGTCCCCTACTAGCCGGTAGGGCTGGCAAACATACCTAACCTGTAACTGAAGTGCGACAATGAGAATGTTCTCAGGTAAAGTGGGCAGTGTCTTAGGTTTTCCTTCCCTCTCTTCTGTCCCTGCCCAACACATAATGTCGGTGTAGAAGGGACAAAAATGGCAAAAACCGGGTCATATAAAAAATACCTAACAGCTGATTCGGCATACACACAGATCAGAGGGAATGAATGTTTTCTTCCGAGACTGACCCAATCTCTCCAGCACAGAGTGTGGCTATCAGCTCTGGCCAGGTAGGTGACCTTGCAATGATGGAAAGTAAAAGAGAAGTTTGTGTGGGACCAGTGGCCCCTGGCACCTCTGGGCTCACAACAATATTTTTATCTTATCACCCTGACTGCCCTTGAGTCGTCAGAGACTGGCATAGGCTGGTTTCTATTGACATGATCAGGCAACGGAATGTTTTTTCCTGGATGCCAAAACTTCACCACAGCCCTTTTAAACCAGGGTGTTCTTTGCCCTTGAACGGTTTCTCAACACTGTTGCTCAGGGGGCCCATACTGAGCACAGACAGGAAGGTCTGGGTTCTGTGCATACCACTTGAGTACTGAAACAGAGAACACACATTCCAGCTGCTGTCTTAACCTCCTGCTTCGCCAGCCTGTGCTCAGAGCTCGCTGTAGTAGCTTGCGGCTCCTAATCCCAGGAATCCACTCAGAAATCATAGTTAAAGTCTCTGCTGGCCCTTTCTTTCCACTCAATCCCAGTCTTCCTAACTTTGCAGGCTCCTCAACCAATCAAAGACCACAGTCCTTCATCTACCCACAAACCACTGCGCCAGAGGATATGCACCTTCAACTTCTTCCTATTGTGGTACTTTCTCATAAAATGCATCTGGGTGCTTCTCAAAACTACTACTGACCCTGTTCATAGTCTAACCCACATTCTAGTCTGATTTCACTTCCCTAAGTGGTAGCCAAACACTACTGTTTTAGAATCCTGTGTTGTGTCCTGCCCCCCATTTAGGATGCTTTGGAAAAAACCCAACCCTTAGGCCAAACCACCACCCAAACTAATCCAAATCCCTGCAGTAGGTATTTATATTTTTCAGGCCCCTCATGTTCTCTAATAGCATCATCCAATGTGAAGCCAGGGTATTTTAGGTTATGTCTTCATACACTTTAATAAATACATGGGGATCTGGAGAGAAGAGCAGAGTCCGACTCGGGTTTTGAGTGGATCCTGAGATCCTGCATTTCTCACGTGCTCCAAAATGATGGCAAAGGTGCCAGCCTTGGGCGCTGCCATCCTTCCCACGACTACGTTCTCCATCTGCAGACTCCGCTAGCATGATGCTGGGAGGGGAACTCCGCCTTATAAATAAATGAAGGTTTCAAAACCACCTGGGTCTGGGGAAATGGCTCAGTAAGGTAACAGGTTTGTCTCCCAAGCAGGAGGACCGGAGTTCAGATCCCTAGCACCTACATGAAAGCAGGTGTATGTGTGTGCCTATAATGGGGAGGTGGAGGTGGGAGGATCTGAGGACTTGCTGGTCAGAGAGTCTAGCCAAATAGGTGAGCTCCAGGTTTAATGTGATACTTTGTCTTAACAAATAAAATGGTGACACAGTTGAGGAAGAATCCTGACATTGACCTTCAAATTCTGAAAAGATGTGAGCAGTTCCCTCCTCACCCACTCCCACAACACATTTTGTAGTCATTGTAGATGGAAGTAAAGTTCTCTAGCAGATCCTGGATTTAACTTTTCAAGATCAGTTGAAACCCTTTCTGTCTGTTATGGGAGACTACAGCAAAGCATTTTCTGGACTCTCTTGCATCCAACTATGATAAAGAGTTTCCCATAATGACACACCTGGAAGTGCCTGGGGAAGACTTCTCAAAGAAAAGCCCCATGGACCACTAAAAGAAAACCTTTGTGTTGGTGAGTGCTCTTTCTGCCTGGGACATGATTCAACACATTTTATTAAAAAAAAAAACAAAAAAAAACAACCAAGAAATTTTAGTGTCAATAGGGTGGTCCCGCCCAAGGTTGTCATCTCCAAAAATTTACACACTCTTCTTCTATTGTTATGCTTTATGTTATAAAATTGCAAGGCAGAATGTTTTACCCCTTCCCCCTCCAAAAAGAAGTCTTATCAAATCTGAGAGTCAAAGATTAGTCTGTTCTTTGGTTCATCCTCTGGGGAGGCTGCATTTGCCAAGTTGCATCATGGAGGGTAACATTATGATAAAAGGGAGAGGTGTGGAGTCGTTCACATTTGTTTGATTGTTTGTTTATGCATGTTACCACTTTCTGGGTTCTAACTTGGTTCTCCTAAGAACTCTCCTAATTCCTGGCAAAGGTAGAATCCCAATGATCCAAACACTGTCTACTAAGTCCAGCCTCTTCAAGGTACCACAGCACTTCTCTACATCACTATTCTGGAGACCAAATTCCCAGCACATAAACACTTGGAAGGCAAATCAGACTCAGGTCAGACAGTCTCTGGTCCCAAATGCAGTTCAGATGTTGAGATGGTTGATACGGTCTCTACAACAGGAGTTTACATCAAACTAGGGCTGTGAGTTAATGGGGAGGATTTCTGGGAGATCAGGTCAGAAAATAACTTGAGAAAGAAAAAAAGACTTCCTCTGGGTTTGCTCAAGGGTCTGAGGTTTGTGGATTTGAAGTTAGAACTGGCAGCAAAGAAAGCGACACCCAGGCTTATCTCAACATCCTGCACAGGTGTAGGGCAGGGAGAATGGGGAAGTAGCTGGACTCAGAAGCCCTGGCAACCATAGAAACTGCAGTTGGCTTCCTTATTACCATAAACACAGCAGGTGACATATTGATCCTAAGGACATTATCTAGGCCTAATGTACTTTTGCTATGTATCAGATAATACTACTCAAGGTATGTATCTTAGAGTTCTATGGCTGATGAGAAAAGCTTACACTGAATGTAGCTGGCAGAGAGCCCACACAACAAAAATAAGAAAGAGGGCAGAGGACTAGCATCTACTACTTCCTGACTTTGTCAAGAGGGTGACCAGTCACCAAATGCTCCTGTCTCCTTCTTATTATCAAACCACAGGCCAAAGCAAACACTTCTTCCTTTAAGCTGTTTTCCTTGGGTCTTTATCTAGGCAACGAGGGATGTAGCTAGTAAACCAGCCTTGCTATGTACTAGCTTCTAATAATTTGGGCTAAGTAATCCTCCAACTCTGTAAAATGGGCACAGCAGCCCAGATCTCTGTAAAATGGGGACAGCAGATCTCCCAGGGTCAACAGAATTCAGTAAAAATGACTGTCCAGGGCCAGAGGAAGTAAACTTAGAGGTGGGAAGTTCATGTTCAAGGTTCCAGCATAGTGGGGTCTGGGGAGGCTCTCTTCTGGCATGTAGATGACCAGGTTCTTACAATGTCTTACATGGGAGAGGAACCAAATTCCTGGTGTCTCTTTTAAAGGACCACTGATCCCATCAGGAGGGCTCCTCCATTGAGAACTCATCTAATCTTTTTTTTTTTTTTTTTCAAAACTTTATTTATTTACTTATTTATTTGCCTTGGTGTTTGCCTGGAACTGGAACTACAGACAGTTGTTAGCTGCCATGTGGGTGCTGGGAATCGAACCCGGGTCCCCTGGAAGAGCAGACGGTGCTCTTAACCACTGAGCCATCTCTCCAGCCCCAAGAACTCATCTAATCTTAATTCTCTCCAAATTTTCTGTTACCAGAAAGCATCAAACTGGAGAGTGAGAGCTTTGATATATGACCTAGAGGCAAGATGAGGCCACAAACAGCCTACAGTGAGCACTTTAACTAGGTCAAGTTTAGATAAAACTTACTGTGCATTTACTCTAGCTCTGGGCTTTGAATCTATGTTCTGTTAATTGGTCCATGGTGGTGCTGCATGGATAGAAATTGAAACAAAGCAATAAAATAAAAACAAGATCCAGCCTGCATGTGGTGGAGCACACCTACAATCCCAGCACTTGGGGGGCAGAGGCAGGTGGATCTCTGTAAATTCAAGGCCAGCCTGGTCTACAGAGCTAGTTCCAGGGCAATCAAGGCTACACACACACACACACACACACACACACACACACACACACACACACCTCCCAAAACCTTGTTTCTAACTCTCCCCCATGCAGTGGGATTATGTTGTTCCATTGTAAATAATTGTCCCTCCTACTGGTTTAATAAAAATGCTGATTGGCCGAAGGCAGACAGAAAGTGTGGGCAGGGCTACCAGACTAAGAGAACTTTGGGAACAGAAATAACAGAGCAGAGATGCCAGAGAGATGCCAGCAAGAGCTGGATGAGTCGCCAGTAAGAGCAGAGGAAAGAAGCTGAAATGTTGCTCTAGGAAAAGGTACTGAGCAGCATAGCTGAACAGGATAAGAATCTTGGGGTTAGTTTAAGGGTAAATGGTTAACAAGCTATATATCTGGGCCCTAGGCCCATCAGCATAAAATTAATGTAAGCATCTATGTGTCTCTATGGGACTGTGTGTCTGCAGGCCAGAACCTCAGGGCTAGGCCCAAAAGTTCACGTCAGAAACTTCATGCTACACCCCCACAAAACCAAACCCAACAACCAAGATCTATACCTCTTCAGGTAAGGGTAATGTACTACCAGACCACAAACACTATAGTGGATAAAGCCCTGTGAACACCTGTTTATTCTGCATTGAGGAGTCTTGTGAAGTTTAAGGCAGAATGAAAGCCATATATTTCTTCAGTGCCTGATGAATAACAGACTTTACCAGGCTGTGTCTAGCTAAGTCATCATGAACCTGAGATAGTCATCCTGCTGTCTCACTGATGGACAAGCGCTATGGCAGGCATCAGAAACCAGAACAGCCACGGATCAAAGCTGAGCAATGCAGGGAAAATACAATGAAGACAACTAAGAGCCCCAAACCAAGGCAGGATGCTGTAGTCTTTGAAACATTGGCAAGATGGAGAAACCAGCAGACTTCTTGGCAGTGGACACACTACATGTAGAATTTCATGAAACCTGAAGGGAAAGCCACAAGTTCCTTTTTTTTTTGTTTTTTTCAAGTCAGTGTTTCTCTGTTCAGCCCCTGGCTGTCCTTGAACTGACTCTGTAAACCAGGCTGGGCTTGAACTCAGAGATTCACCTGCCTCTGCTTCCCGAGTGCTGAGAGTGTACCACCACTGCCCAGCTTAAATTCCAGTAATTTAAAAGGGGACTTGTTACTTTGTGGAGTCTGCCAGTCAATTTGGGAAGTGAAAATCAAGTGAATTATTTTTAACTAGTCATTCGAATTTTCTTTTGTACTTGTTTCTGCTTAGCAGCCCTCTTTGATCTATTGGGATTGTCCCCTTTTGGAGACAGTAGACACACAGATTTGTTGGAACCAAGCTGGAGACAGGCAATTGCTCAGCTAGTGTGACAGTAGGTCACATGTCCACTTTGTGGGTATACAGTGCAGCACTTGATCTCGAGGGACCAGTTCTCCTGGCTTTTTCTTTCTTGTTTTTGCTGTAGGCTAATCTTCAATCAGCAGGTGCTGCCCTGTAAGTGGAACTCTTGTATATCACTTGAATCATATCAAGCTCCCTAAATCCTGCCTGCTTTTCAGCCAGTTTTGTTCCCACGCTGAGACAACATCACCTTGCAGCAGATGCCTGTCTTGTCTTTGACTCAGGGAACCTCTGTGCCGTGGTCTGTCTATCTTGCTGCTTGTTTAAGCAATGGAATTGCTGCGTTGTTGATGGTTATATCCTGTGGTCCTGAGAAGCGGGCTCCCCAAACACTATGAAGTTTTGCCCTCTTTTTTTGTGAGTGCATGCAAGATTACTTGCAAGGAATTTAGTTCAGTCTAAGTAACCTTGGTGAAATAAAGCTCTGTTTCATTGTGCCCAGAGGAATTTATGTTGTCTGTTTCCTTCAAGTCTTGTTTATTATAATTCACTGTTAGCAGTTCCATGGTTAAGGGATGAGAAATTCCTTTTCACAGAAATCAGAAAAGGGTGCCCGAAATCCTGTAGTTGGAACTGTGAGCCATCCAGTGTAGATTCTGGGACCTGAACTGAGAATCTATAATAAAGCTGTAAGTGTTCTTAACCACTGAGCAATCTCATCTCTCTGAGAAGAATCTTTGAGATTGTTGAGACAGAGTTACTCTGTGTAGTTCTGACTGTCTTGGAACCCACTTGTAGGTTAGGATGGCCTCAAACTCAGAGATATCCATCTGTCTCTGCGTCCTGTGTGCTGGGATTAAATGTGTGTGTCACCACTGCCCAGCATAGACTCTTTTTTTGAAGTCAATTCATTTAAAACTCTTTTAGGGATATGGTCAGATATTAGCAGTGATGACAATGGCAGAAGCTAGCTAAGAGACACGGAGTCCTGGATGGGAAGGCCACTCAACTAATCTGTAGCATCAACCTGTTTGGTTAGGGTTAGGCTGTAGGATATTGGTAACTTTGATTTGGGCATGTTTAGTGTGAGCTATTAGAACAGGGAAGAGACACCTTTCAAGATCCCGGGGCTACTCTGGAGGTGTTCCAGACTCTAGGTTCTCCATAGACTAACTCATTGGGGTTCCGTTGGTTTCTATGGTTGGTGACCCCCCACACACACACTCAGTGAAGGCATTCTAGAAGCAGTCTACACATTTAGGGGCCGGGTTTAGAGGCATACACATATCATAACTATGGTAGTTTTGTCAACTAGACACGATGTAAAGTCATGAGAGAGTCTTAGTGCAGGATTGGCTAGATCAGGTGGCCTGTGTCATGTCTGTGAGGGACTGTAAATCATACCATCCTTAATTAATTAAGGAAGACTCAGCCTAAAAGCAGGCAGTACCATTTCCCAGAGTGAGGCCCAGGACTGTATCAGAGTGAAGAGAAGTAGCTGAGTACTGACCATATATGCAGTAGCCTCTCTTTACTCTCAGTCATGTGTCTGATGTCATTAGATTAGTTATGTTCCTGCTGCCCAGACCTCTCCACCATGATGACCTAGAACATGGAATTGTGAGCTAAAACAAATCCTTTCTACCCAAGATTGCTTTTGGATAGGGTATTTTATCACAGCAACAAAACCAAAGCTAAGATGTTGCCAATTGGTAGTTACAGACTGGGAAAGGAGAATGTGTTAGGACATTCTGGGTACAATATTCAGAATACAGCCCCCTCCCCTGCACTACCAATTCCATTTGCCTAACTCCCCCCACCCCATCAAGCAGCTGCTACAGCCTACAGACATCAGGGTGAAAAGTAGAACTTTCTACGGCCTGTTGCATGAGTCTTGGTCTCCTCGGCCCATCTGAGACTGGTGGGGACCGAGTGTCCTGGGACAGATGATGGAATAGCTCCTGGAAAGGGCTTTGCTCACAGGCTCTCAGTCCCGCCTACCCTGGAGGTCTGGATGAAACTCTTCTGTCAGAAGTCCTGCAGCCGCTTATAAAATACTTACTCGGAGGTTTAATATGATAGTAACTTCTGAGCCAATAGTTCAGGCGTATTACTATCTAGCTCTTACACTTAACCCATGATTCTATTTATATTTACTCATGTGGCTTGGTAACTTATCTTCAGTGCAGTATTTGCACCTTCCTTTACTCCTCCACTGCCCTAAACCATCTCTATGAAGACTGATGGCACTCTGTCACCAACCATGTTTACATGGAGATCCAGTTTCTCCCTGAAGGAGAAAGGTGTGCCAGGGGTTGTCATTAAAAGAAAAGGTGGCACTCTTAAATACTTCATGGTTCTCAACCAAAGTTTTCAACTGCTAAAAATATGCTGGTACATTTATTAAGGCAAAATTTGAGAATCTTCATAACCCAAGAGTGCCTTTTTGTGCTGTGTGTGTATATTTGAGAAAGCATATGCGTGTATGTGTGTGGTGCATGTGTGTGTGTATGAGTATATGTGTGTGGTACATGTATGTGTATGAGTGTGTGTGTGGTGCATGTATGTGTATGAGTGTGTATGTGTGTGGTGCATGTGTGTGTATATGAGTATATGTGTGTGGTACATGTATGTGTATGAGTGTGTATGTGTATGTGAGTGTGTGTGTGGTATATTTGTAAGTCTGGAGGTTAATGGCAGGTTTCTTCCTCTTTCTCACTGTACCTTATTTTTTGAGACAGGAACTGTCACTGAACCTGGTGCTTGCTGGTTTGGCTAGACTGGCTAGCTGATAATCTGCAGAGACCCTGTCTCTGCTTCCTGGGTGCTGAGATTATAGCCTGCTACTGGCCTGGCTTTTCCATGGATGTCAGCAACACAAACAGGTCCTAGTGTTTGTACAGCCACACTTTGCCCACAAAGCTGACCCAATCTGTCTCTTGATGGCTTCCTTAAGCCATGGTGAAGGCATTGCACACACACACACACACACACACACACTGCTCTAACAGACTGAAGTCTATGTAGCATCCATGTGTTCACACAGATGCTGCTGCCCAACTCTCCCAGACCTACATTCCAAGGACTGGATAATTGGTGCATTGTGAAGGTCGAATACTGTGAGCGTCATTTCGACCCTGACTGGGCCAGTTAAGTCACAGCATGTCACACTCCTTTATTTATAAAATAGAGAAAAGAAAGGGTGTGGAACACAGATAAGAGAGAGGTTTTGTTTTGTATCTTAGACAATTTCCTTATTTGAATTTAAAACAACTGAATGAACTGTTTTCCAGCAGTTACCTTGTCTTGGGTGGCAGCTGTCTGGAGACAGTAAACACTCAGGAGGACATGTGTAGGTAAGAACTGTGCCATCTTACATAAGGGACCTGAACCACCACAGAGATGACCTGGAGCCAATGCTGTCATAGATGCTGATGGACAGCTGCTTCCCCTTCTTTCTCTGTCTGTTACTCTGTCTCTGTTTCTGTCTCTCTCTTGGTTTTTTGAGGCTGGGTTTCTCTATGTAGCCTTGGCTGTCCTGGAACTTGTTCTATAGACCAGGCTGGCCTCGAACTCACAGAGATTCACCTGCTTCTGCCTCCCAAGTCTGGAATTCCACCACACTAGGCTCCCTTTTCTCTTTTAAATTATTGATCTGGAGAAGATTTCACTACATTAATTGCTTTGAATTCCTATTTTGTTTAATAACATTGTTGAAGGATAAGAGAGGTTCTTTTGTCCATGTGCCACATCTGCTCTGGCAGATGGTTTACTGGAGAGCCTTCCTCCAAAAGATTTCAATGCTAAAGGCAATATGAGCTCCTGTGCAGTGTTGCCCCCTAAACTTTTGAACTTTCTTTTAAATCTCAAAACAAAATGAGAACAATTCTAACACCCTGGACTGACCCTTCGGATCCCACTCCAACTATAGGAACACCTGACTCACTCTTGAGGGAGGGGGGACAAAACTGGATTTGCCAGGAGTGGAGACTGATCTAAGCATCATTGGGTCAGTGGGACCATAGGACTGTCTGCTCCCTGCCCAGGGAGGGGATGGGGAGTTGTGGAGAAGAAAAAATGACCTGATGTGGCGGGAGGGGGAAGGGACCTTGTATAAGGATATACAGGGATGGCAAAAAAAATTCAGAGGGAAAGCTGAACACAAAGTAAATATATGTGTAGCAATCTTATTTGCATTAACACCCTTGATAAGTCATGCTTATGATTTTTATCTTCTTTATAGTTATTGTTTAAATTCATTTTACTGTTTTTCTTGATAAATACAAAATAAAGAAAAAATTATAACAAAAAAAGAGAAAAATTCTTAATACTATAAGCTCAGCACCAAAAAGCACAGTACAACCACATCATTTTATTGGCAATATACATAAACATTAGAAATTTATAAACTATCTAAAATGAATAGTAAAAGCATTTGAAAAATATAAACTCTTGTGAACACAATTTATCAAAAATAGTTGAGACTATTCGACATATTTACATGACCCCCCCTCCTCCAAGGCCTTTGAGATGAAAGTGACATTTAGTTTGGCTTCCCTGGTTTTATCTCCCCTGCATGTTGAGGATCAACCCCCCTCCATGTTGAGGATTAACCCCCCCATGTTGAGGATTAAACCTTGTGTGCAGGTTGATGGAATACTGTACCACTGAGCAACATTCCTCCTCTCTAAGTAAAATGTTTTTGTAGGAATGGTTTTTATCATGGTTGAGAGTGGACAATGATGAGTCTACCTTCACTTGAATTATCTAAAATGAATAATGGGACCGAAATTGAGGAAGGACGAGGGATCCATGAAATCTTGTGCTAGTGCTTCTTCTTCTTTTTCTAATAAGAAGCATGTAAGGGTTAGAATGTTGATTCAATGAGAATTAACTTCAGTGCAGTGCCTGGTGTTTATTTTAACTGGGCATGATATAGCAAGCTTTCCATGTATGCAAATTGCTATTTTCCTTTTTTAGAAATAAGTGTCAGTTTATTCCAGTGTAGCTAAATCTAAAGAATTTTATGACTATCTTTTGCTTTGAACTAAAATTAAAATTATTACCTATTGACCTAATGGTGAAATTATAAATCAAAAAATAAAACTGTTTTCTTTACATATGTATTGATATTCACCTAATAAATCATAAGATTTCTATGTGAGGACAAAATATATACACTCAAATGCAGTGCATGGGACAGGCAGTGTGGATGACAGAGAGCGATGTAGGGACACAGCAGCTCCCTCTTTCTTAAGCAGAATCTTCTTACTTGAGAAAAACTCAGTTTTGGTGTTAGATTTATAGTAACATTTTAATTTCCAAAGAACCTTGCCAATATTTCATTGTTTCTCCACATACAACAACTTATTAAATCTCTCAGTTTTCCTCCTGGGTATACATGTCAACATCAGTTCATTTTCCAACCCAGGACACATTGATTCTTGTGTCTCAGGAACCTCTGACCTGTGCACAATGTACCAAGGGCAAAACTTGACAGGTAAGGTATCAAGTGACGAGTGACATTTAATAAACATCTAAAAGTTAAAAATCACTAGGCTGAAGAACTGCCACAACCTGAGGAAAGATGTCAAGAGAGATGATTGATGTCCTCACCAAGAAGATATCCTGGAGGACTCAGCCGAGTTCTCAAAGCAAAAAAAGAAAACCAGTAAACAAATCTGTACAAGTTTCAAACATACTACCCTTTCAGAAGATAATTTTCTACAGACTTGTGTTCACAGCTTATAAACCTGATGCACAAAGTGAGTTGGCGGTAGATAGTAAACACATATTTGACTTGAGGTATCAACTCATGCAATGCCCATCACTTATCAGATTCCACAAGCATACAGTGCACTTAGCTGCCCTCAACAGCAATTCCTGCTGAAGTTTCTAAGAGAAAAAAATCTGAAAGGAGTCAGAGAAATCAAATGCAAAATTATAATGAGCAAAAGACACTTTCTGTCTTTTGTCTGGGGTCCTAACACTGTTTTTTAAAAAAAGAATTTCTCTCTCCTTACATACTTACCAATGAGCTAAATTGGAAAGCGTGGCCAAGATGAATTCAATAGGAGGAAAAATGCATCCAAAATTCAAAACAACAGTAGGCTGTGCCCATTCTGGAAGTTTAGAAGCTGCTCATAATTTCCTTACTAAGGGCAAAAGCAGGAAATTTTAAAAGAACATTAGGACTTCACAAAGAATCTGTTAGTTGTTTTCAGTTTTGGAAGACACACCTTTTAGGGATAAGCCATTTCAGAAAAACTAAAGCCCTCTTTAAGTGTGACATTGCGTGATTATTGTTTTACAAAAATTTCTTTGTCAATGAGAAAAAAATCTTTGGGATAATAATTTTTCAAAAAAAAGCTGGTGCGGCGGCACACACCTATGATCCTGCTCTCAGGAGGTGGACAAGGGAAATTGTGATGAGTCCAGTCCAGCCTGTGTCAATAGCCGGAGCTTGTCTCTCAATAAACAAACCCAAAGAAAACATTCAAACTCCAAAACACCAAACAAAAAAGAAAGAAAGAAAGAACGAAAGAAAGAAAAGGAAACAAAATGGTTAGCCAATGCAAAACTAAATTCACTTGGGTCTTCCAGAAAACATATTTATGCTTATTTTAGCCAGGTCTTTGTTAATAGAATCTTTGACATAATCATCTGTGTGTGTTTGGAAAAAAGAAGAAAAAAAATGTATGTATCACATACATTTTAGGCCACTATATTCTTTCATATCTTGCCCTTCTGCTGTCTAGTTTTAAGAGGAGGTGTTTGCAGATGAGAGAACAAAATGCCAGTCTCCCCTCTCTTTAGTTTTAATAAGTTGAGATTATGACTCATCAGAAATCACTCAGAACCCAGTTCACTTGATCTATCAATCACCCTGAGTCCAAGACGGGGCAGCAAAGAAATGAAGTACCACCCAGTAGTTCCAAATCTATTGACCGGAAGAATTATCCAGAGATACTTGTAAGCATCTTTTGTGCTTAGGAACTGTTTCAGTGGTCACAAAAACATAATAGGCAGATAGGAATCTTCTAGAAGAAGATCAAACTTGATTTTTCAATATGGTGCTCAGAACAAAGGCTATTTTTCTTGGCCTCCCATCCAGTGTTTGTACAGTGTTAAGTATGCTTAACATACAAACAGACATTCCAAGAGTGAATATTGTTTCTCTCCAGGTGTCTTGGTTGAAGTTCAAAGTTTATGGGGACTTTGGTCATTAGTCCTGCTAAACAGAGTGATGTCATCATCATACCCTGAGGCTGTACAGTCTGCATTCTCTAATAAAACGTAACTGTTCTGATTGCCATTTGGAGAAAGGACCTCCTTCTTAGCAGTGGATGTGAGCTCACTCCAGGTGATGTCAGTGTTTTTAAAAGCATGTAGAAGGAAGATGCCATTGATGATAGTGAAGAACCCACTCAGGGTACCAATGATATCTCTGGCTTTCATGCCATACCACTCCTGGAACAGGATGGCAGAACATGTCACCACCATGGATGTAAAGAACACGTAATAAATGGGAGTCACCAGAGATGTGTTGAAAGTATCCAGGGCTTTGTTGAGATAGTTGATCTGTGTTGTTACTGAAAGTATAAGCACAGCCAGTAGGATAAAGACCAGGGGATCCTTGTACACAGGCTTCCACTCTAGCAGCTCCTTGATGGCAATTCCCAAGCCTTTGACAGAAGAAACAGAAAATGCTCCGATCATAGAGCAGATTGCAATGTAGACCAGTATATTAGACTGTCCTTTCTTGGGTGCCACAATCACAATCAGCACCAAGGAGATCACGGAGACAGTCACAGCAAAGCAAATGAACACTGTTAGGAGGAGAAAGAATCAAGGCTCAGGAGATGCTAACAGGACCAAACCTTCCCAAGGTACCGTAAATCATCAATTTAAAAGCACAGGAATTTAGAACAAGTCAGAGAAAATAAACACCATCTGGCTACTTAGTGATTCGTAGAGCAATCCACAAACATTATTTGAATCTCCACAATATCCCTATGAGGCAGGCCAGGTGTGCAGTGTTTTATATAAGGGAGAAGGGACAGGAATTTGGGTTCTTTAGAAATCTTTTGTCTCCACTCTTACTGTCACTGTGTAGCAAGGACACACAAACACAAAAACAAATTGCTAACTTCTTTGGAAAAAGTTATAATGAATAACTTTCACTGTGGCTTACAACCCACGGCAGGCTTCTAGGATCCCTTCAATGTCGGCACAAATTTCTTTGGCTGATGGGCAGGGTGGAGCATATGTAATGCCCATACTCAGGAGACTCACAGAGGAATGTTAGTTCAAGGCCTTCCTAGGCTACATAGTGAGGTCCTATCTCAATAAATTAAACCAAACCAAACCAAACCAGGCCGAGCCAAAAGCAAGCATACATATATCACTTGATGGGGGGGGGGGAAAAAAGGAAGTGAATTTAGTGGGTTTTATTTCTTCCTTTTTTTTGTTTTTGATTTTAAGGCTGAATCACTAACCTGGATCTCTCAATTTCATTTCCATGTCGTGCAAAGAAGTGACTTCTTCCTCTTGAGGGGCATGGATAACCATCACAGTTGACCCCAATATGCTTAATATGCAACCAATTTTCCCATGAATGTTCAAGTGCTCGTTTAAGAAATAGGAAGACAATATTGCACTGTTGAGAGAGAAAAATAAAATCACCCTGGTTCAATTGCCCTTTGATTCTTCTGCAGTGTAGAGGGCACACTGGGGCACGTGTTACTCTGCACTCCACAGAGCTGACTAGAATAAGTTATGTGACATTGTAAAGCCTGAAGTAAGTAGTTCAGAAATGGTGATTAAATATTCCTATTTTACTGCTTTTATACCTCGGGAAATGTCATAGACATGGTACACTCCTGTTATCCCCTCATTGACTCTTAGAGTGTAATTAGCTGCCCACTGCCTCAATGAAAAATATTTTATAGCTCACTGGCAAAAGTGAGCATCCCTTACCTGAAATGCTTAGCTCCTGAAATGCTTCCATTGTAGGTGCTTTGGGTGTGGCCTATTTGCATGTATGAGAGCTCTTAGGGAGGGAGCCTGAGCTCAAATAGAAGATTTGTCTGTCCGTCATTGCTGGGAGCCAAAGTCACCTTAGCCATATTTTGTAAATTAGCTCCTCTGCAGCTCGCCAGCAGTATAGACTAGATAGCCAAATACCAGTGACTAGACACCCTTATTGTTAAGCTAAACCATGACTCCAGGCTTTCTCCTCGACCTTCTCAGATCAGCAAGGTGACCTTCCCCAGGCCCTCAACTGATAACAGATTTCCATATCAATTCTACCCTGTCTGCTACTTCCCCTCACATTCTTTTGAACATCCCACCCCTTTCCTCCCAGCTACCTGCATGGCAGAGATTCTGTATAAATATTGGCTGTAATAATAAAGCTAAGGAGGACTTGATCAGAGAGATTTGTCTTGTCCTTCCATTTGCTTCCTTCCCAGGTCTAGGTCCACACTGAAGACCCTGCTGGCTGGGGCACGTCATGTAGACTTGACAGACTGACTCGGAAGGGAATTTTACACAGTATGTTTGATGTGCTCATGTTTTGACTGTAGTCTGTCACATGAGGTCAGACAATACATTTTTCACTTATGGCATCCTATGCAGGCTCAAGATGGTTCAAAATTAGAATCACCTTGGCTTTGAGTTTTGAATTAGAGATATTCAACCTGTTTTTAGAATATAAGTGACCTCAATGTTTCAAAGATATGCAGCCTAGGCTGGGGAGATAGATCATCTGTAAAGTGTCTCCTGCACAGAAACGAATACCTGAGTTTCATAATTGGAAGACTTGTAAAAACAAAACAACAACAAACAAAAAACCCAGTGTGATTGGTTCTTTTGGTAGTGGACTGGTGGTTTATCGTGTGTGTGTGTGGGGGGGGGGGCAGAACGGAGCTCGAGGCCGTGAGTAGATATACCAGCCCAGTCAACCCGGCTGTCTTCCCACACCTGACTGTGGTACTTCTGGCCATTGGCATGTTCTTCACTGCCTGGTTCTTTGTTTATGAGGTCACTTCCACCAAGTATACACGTGATATTTACAAAGAGCTCCTCATCTCCTTGGTGGCCTCACTCTTCATGGGCTTTGGAGTCCTCTTCCTCCTGCTCTGGGTTGGCATCTACGTATGAGTTCCCAAGGGTATGATCTCAGTGGCTGGCACAAGATTTACCAACCCTTGGAGGTATGACTTAGTCAAACTTCATTGCTTAATTTTTATCACTGCTGAGTCCCATGGGGGTACCCACCAGGCAGTTTCAGCAAGTCCCTGATTTTGTAAATTAATTTTTTTTACCATTGCTATAAGTGTCCCACCTGCTGTTTACAATAAAGGCAGATGTGTGACAGAAAAAAAAAAAAAAAACCCAGCATGGTTGTGGTTGTGCATAATTTTCAAACTCCAGTGCTGGGGTGGTAGAGACATAGAGATTAGAGGCTTGCTGTCCAGATAACCTATTTGTCAAGCTCCATCAATGAGAGACCTTGTCTCAACATAAAAAGTCACACAGTGCCTGAGGAATGACACTTGAGGCTGACCTTTGGCCTTGATTACACACACACACACACACACACACACACACACACACACATATACAGGAAAGACAGAAAGATATATACCTAGCTAGCAGGTACTCTGTTCAGAGTTCATACATAACTAACACGTATCTGTACAACCACACAAACTGTCAAACAGAAAATAAAACAATTTCTCATGTTCTCTCCTGCCTAGATATTTCTGCTCATCTAAAGCTCCCAGTGTGTTGCTTGTTACAGCCTACTTTCAAAAGGCTCAAGGCTGGCACTGCCATAGATATCAGGGTAGAACATCCTGCTGCTACACCAAGAGGCTCACTGAGGCTTCTGCCCACCAGCCTTTTTTCTTACCATTCTCAATTAATGGTGCCATTTGACCTCAAGAGTGTGGGTGTTTAATTATGTTCCAGTAAATAAATGAGCAGCATGAAAAAAAGAAAACTCGGAAAACCCATGTTTAAGTTGTAGAGAATTAATGATCATTAGTTGTAATATATTTTGTTGTCAATAAAATTATGTATATACAAAAAAGAAAGACTGAATAAAATAAATAAATAAATAAATAAATAAATAAATAAATAAAAAGAGAGTGTGGGCATTTATGAGTTGCATTTTCAGAGTTACCCTCTTGTGGTCACTTGTGGGACTGCAGCCCCAGTGAAGACTAGTCTTCAGACATCTTTGTACACTTTCACTCTTTAATTCTCTCAATTTTATAAAGACAGAAAGGACACGTAGATAGATCTAGTCAGAAACTTTCTAGTAGATACCAATAATTTACAAACTCTAAAAAGAGAAAGACAACAAAATGATAGCCAAGGCACACATAATCTGCATGGCTCCTGGAACACATTCATTTTCTAATTCAGACTCACTGTGCTGGTTGGCTTTGTTAACTTGTCATAAACTAGAGGGACTTGGAGCCTTGGTTGAGGAGTTGCCTCCATCAGACTGATCTGTGGGATTTTCTTGATTAATGATTGACGTGAGAGGACCCAGCCCACTGGGAGTGTCGCAACCCGAACAGGTGTTTCTGGCTTGTCTAAGGAAACAAGCTGAGCGGGTTGTGGGGAACAAGCCAGGAAGCGGTAGCTCTGCGTGGTTTCTGCCTTCAGTTCCAGTCTTGAGATCCAGCCCTGGCCTCCCTCAATGATGGGCTAGATATACTGAAACCCTTTCCTCTCCAGCATTTTAGCAATGCTGCTTATCACAGCAACACATTTCAGGCTAGGATATCCACATACTTACTGTAAACCGGGAAATCTTACCCTGTGGTATCCCACCCAGGTACCTCGCAGGCAAGGATGGGATTTTAGCGAGAGTTGAAATGTAGCTTATATACTAGGTATGCCTTTAAATGCTTCTGATAACTGTTGCCATTAATCTGTGTAATTAAACTATGGCAACAAGAAAAGTTAAAAGGAGTTCCACAATTTACTCAGGTGAGATGTATAAAGCACACCACAATAAACTCTGTCTAGGTTTCACTGAATCTTCACAAACATAATTTGCAATTACCTATTAGTAGTCAGTCAGACTCTTTTGTTAGTTTTTTTTTTTAATCTTTCTTGCTTGCTTGTTTGCTATTAATAACATGACAATTTAGTTCCTATTTCCCTTTCTATTTTTTTGTAGCTTTCTCAAATTATTTTTTTTTTCCACAGGCACAATTAGCTTTTTTCTTTGCTGGGGATCAAACTCAAGGCCTTTTCCATATCAGCAATTCTTAGCTCAAGAAATAGTCTTTTATGCCTATACTGGCTTGTGTCGAAGCTCTCAGGAGTCCCAGATATTATTATTATTATTATTATTATTATTATTATTATTATTTGCATTGTGATTTCTTAGCAGAATACTTCTCATGGTTTCAGTGTGCTGATGATAGTAAAGTAGCCACAGACGTCAGGCCCTCTGTTTTTCACCTACCTGATGAGAACACTCAGAGCCCCCAACGGGGTGACCAAGGTGGCAGGTGCAAATGCATAAGCCGCAAAGTTCGCTGCCTCTCCAGCTCCCACTGGAAAGCAAGCAGAAATATGAGTAGTTGGGATAATATCTTCATCAGAAGAGATAAGCAAATGACTCATGTTAGCAGCAGACTTCCATCTCTAAGACAATGAGACCTACCTGAAAGCAATGATTAACTTCTTGCAGCCTGTGGGAAAGGATTGCTATTATGGGATGTAAAACTACTGTAGTTGCCTGCAGACAGCAACGTAAATACGCTAAGGGATGAATGTACATTTTATATGGTTTTTAATTGAGACCAGCTATTTGTATGTTCAAAGCACATTTGATCAGCCTAGTGGAATGTAGTAGCTTTGGGGTAAGTTGAGAAGGACTGAATCTGCGATGTAACCACAGTGGTAACATCTTATAAAATGAGAAGGACTTATAGTTCTAATGTCTGGGTGGCAGATTTCCAGGAACCCTTACCACAGGCTCATGGCTGGAAACTCTGAATTGGACAGCCTCAGGAGCTCAAGAAGATCCAAATAGCTGTTGGAAAATCCTAAGGGTGGATGTCTGAATGTAACGTTATCTGTTATCTGAGAAACCTGAGAGCCGCACCAGGTAGCATGTTACAAATAACCTCCAGAGTGAGAAAAATTCCCCCATGAGCTGGCTTTTGTGTGGAAGCCAGCTTACTCTCAGGGACTGCAATGGGACACTTCTCCACCAAGTGGAAAGAGCAAACAGACACATATACTCTTTTTCTTTGTCTATTTTGCTTCTACAACCAAACTACAGGAGTACCTAGCATTAGAACACCATAAAAAATATCTAAATTATTGTAGAAATTAATTTAACTATGTAGAGATGTGTTACATTTGTTTATGCTGAAGACAGAGTATTACTTTAACTATGTAAAGATATGCTGCCTTTGTTTAGCAGTGCAAAGACCTGATTATGTAAAGATGGGTTGCATCTGTTTCACCTTGTCTGCCTAAGGCACCTGATTAGTCTAATAAAGACTAGAATCGCCAATAGCTAGGCAGAGAAAGGATAGGTGGGGCTGGCAGGCAGAGAGAATAAATAGGAGATGAAATCTAGGCTGAATTAAAAAAGAGGCTTGGGAGAGGAAGAGAAAAGTGAAGGATCTGCCTGGGGCCAGCCACCTAGCCACTGAGCCAGCCAGGGATTAAGAAGGAAAGAAAGACATAGAGTAAGAAAAGGCAAAAGCCTTGAGGAAAAGGCAGATAAAGAGAAACAGGTTAATTTAAGTTAAAAGAGATAACCAGAAATGACCTAAGCTAGGCCAAGCATTCACAACTAATAAGAAGTCTCCTTGTCATGATTTGGGAGCTGGTTGGTGGTTCAAAAGAAAAGCCTGGCACACTAAATTTACAGAGCAATTAGGAGACTGCTCTCAATAAAAGAGCCTAGGCAGCCTTTTTCTGACTGTTCAAATTCCTTCCACTTCCTTATATTATTTATAGTTTTTATTTTTATACATGTTGCTCGTGGCAAATTTTAACTTCATACGCTAATATCTAGATAGCACCTCTAATATATGTTCTCACCCATACTATCACAAGGATTTTTAGCTTGGCATACATGATATTGTAAATGTAGCCATACAATTTTTTCCTTAGATTTTCATTTGAAGATCTATTTTTGTTTCATGTATGTGAGTGTTGGCATGCATGCATATATGTACATTTTGTAGATGCCTCGTGCCCACAGAGGTTAGGAGAAATGGTTAGATCCCCTGAGACTGGAGTAGAACATGGCTGGTAGCCACCACATGAGTGCTAGGAACTGAACCCAGGTCCTCTGCAAGAGTATCACATGATCTTAACCATTGAGGCATCTGAAAACGTGAAGAGTGAGGAGACACAAAGACCCAAACTGAGAGTAAGAGAATCACTTAGATAATATCAACTGGAACCTTCCCAGGGCAGTCCAGCCAACTTTATTCAGCAAATGGATATAAAGCCAACGTAAAAATGAAAAGAGCTCCACAAATTTAAATGTTTCATCATCCCTTTTAACTCTCATCTTATTAGTCAAAAGATACTCAAGCTGTTTCTTTTTAAAAATTAAGAAATGGTATCTCTTTTGTGTGTATGAGGGTTTGCTCACCCATTTGTCTGTTCACCTGGTGCCTGTGGTGGCCAGGTACTGGATCTCATGGAACAGGAGTTACAGTTGTGAGCTGACATAGGTGCTGGGACTCGCATCTGGATCCTCGGCAAGAGCATCAAGTGATCTTAACCATTGAGCCACATCTCCAGCCCCAAGCTCTCTCTTATAACAGGGTTCTTCAAATGCTGAAATAAGCTACTTGGCTATGGAAAACAGAGAAGCTTTCGAATAAAAAGAAAGAAAGAAAATGGAAAGAACATAACTGCTCTTAGATGTGGTGGAGGAAAAAGATTCTTGTACATAAATGGGAGAGCAGAGCCAGAGGC
This sequence comes from Sigmodon hispidus, assembly GCA_004025045.1. Classification (NCBI taxonomy): domain Eukaryota; kingdom Metazoa; phylum Chordata; class Mammalia; order Rodentia; family Cricetidae; genus Sigmodon; species Sigmodon hispidus. Next base: position 56,683 of record PVIH01004584.1, read on the forward strand.
AGGCACATCTGGGAAAGTCCAGAGTGGTCATGACTCTGAGCCTTGTATGTGTGTGTGTGGGGGGGAGGGAGGGGGCAGAGAGAAGAGAGGGAGGAGCCAGATTCAGCAGCCAAGAGGGCAAGGTACAAAAGGAGGCAGAAAACCAAAGTGTCTGTGTTATATAGGAAAGGGCAGTTCTGCACTCTGAGCTGGGGAGTTCATGGGGGTGGGGTATGCCACCCAGGAGGACCCTGTACGGGGTAGGGACTGAGGGATGCTAGGAGAACCTGGCATCTAGGTCCACTGTGATACATTAAATAGGCACCTCAGCCCTTTGTCTCAGGTTTAAAACTTAACAGCTTTAAGACTTCTGGCTTCAGAGGGAGCTGAGCTGTGAGCCATGTGAAGCTACTTTTTCAAAGTCCTGTCTTTGGAAGCCTCTGACTTGGCACTAAAGAAAGTTCCTAGGAGGTGAGAAGGCAGTGGGGTGAGAGGCAGAGATTACCTCCCTACCAGGAGGACATCATATTAGCGCTTTGGAAGCTTTTAGAGCCTACACACTCTGCTTCTGTCCTGAAACAGAGTGCAGTGCAGCAGGAAGAGAGTGCAGAAAACTTCATGCCTCCCCCACCTTACCCCAGTATCAACAGCCAAAAAGTCCTTTAATTTATCCATGTTTGGTCCTGATAAGGAAGATGCAACCATATTCAAGAGATTGTGCAGCCAGGATAGCCAAAAAGTTGAGTTAAAAACTTAGAAGAGGGACTGGAGAGATGGTTCAGAGGTTAAGAGCACTGGCTGCTCTTCCAGAGGAGCTGGGCTCAATTCCAGCTTCCCAAGATGAGGCTCACAATTATCTGTAATTCCAGCTCTCCAGACCATGTGCACTGCATGCACATGGTGCACAGACCACCATGCAGGCAACACACTCATACACTTAAAATATAAACAAATTCTTTAAAAAAAAAAAAAAAGAACTCAAGATACAGGAGGGAAGATGTTTCTCAATTCTCATGGAGAATAGGAGAAGTTTGTGATAAAATATAATATTTGAAGCACTAACTTCCTCCTTTGTATTCTGTGACAGCACAGGGCGGGTGGTAGCAGAGTGAAGACATAGAGAAGGCAATGTGTGACGTCATCACAGTCATTTTCAGAAATAGATTCATCCTCCTCAGGAGGAAAGAGTGAGTCTGAAAGCTCATGAGTTTCATACTTACTTGACAGCAGGCCTGCCCACCACACCCATTCCTTGAGGTAAGAATGTCCACCTTGCCCTGGGAAATACCAGAGAACAAAAATCAGGTCCTCACCTCAAGAGATAAGGGCAGAAGAACTGACTCCTGGGAAGGTGTTGAAGGTGAGGCCTTTGGTCACCTCAGCAACAGTTCTTCCCAAAGTCTTTTCAAGCTTTTTGCTGCCCTGACTTCCCAGAAAAATCTATTGACTTGTATGAAATTTTATTTAACCATCAGGTTCTGTAACAATGTCATTTGGCAATATAGGCCTGGGGTATTATAAATTCTAAATTCTTTATTTCGGCCATGGTTAAAATGAAACCCAAACCATATCCTGCAAGCCACACTGGTCCTAGAGGGAAGAAGATTTTTTTTTTAAAGGTTTATTTATTTATTATGTATACAGTACCAAATCTCATTACAGATGGTTGTAAGCCACCATGTGGTTTCTGGGAATTGAACTTAGGACCTCCGGAAGAGCAGTCAGTGCTCTTAACCTCTGAGCCATCTCCTCAGCCCGAGGGAAGAAGATATTTGATACAGGAGCTCTTGAGACTTTGGATGAGTCAATTAAAGAATGACAAGCATTGAACTGGTGGACTCTGCCTGTCCTTCACCCTGACATACCAAAGAAATGCTTTTCTGGGGCTGCCTGGAGTCATCTCACCAAACCATAACCACTGACCTGGGTCACTGCTAACATGTTAGCTATAGAAAATGGAATTTTCTCAGCTCTAACACTTCCTGACTTTGGCCTAGATGATTTTGTTATAATTAAACTAGAGGATATATTAGCCTTAAAAATGATCTTGCAAAGTAGTTCATTATACTTCTTTAATATTGTCTCCTTATAAAATCTACTAATGACTAAACAGGAATCGTCTCACACCCAATGTTTTCACCTCTCTGTGCTTTTTACTTGAACGATTGGAGTGAGTATTTTGTTAGATGTGGTGGTTTGAAAGAAAATGGCCCCCCAAAAGAGTAGCAGTATTAGAACGTGCCTTGTTGAAACAGATGGGGCCTTGTTAGAGGAAGTGTGTCACTGTGGGGACTGGCTTTGATGTCTTTTGGTTCAAGCTTTTCTCAGTGTGACTGTCAGGTAACTTCCTGTTGCCCACAAGATGTAGCACGAATGAGACTCAGAGTCAAATATCAGGGGAAGGCTGAGGTATCAGAGAGAGGAAGCACCACAGTCAATTCTCACTGTCTTGTAACTTTTTTAGCCTCACTCTTGGTCACTTTTACCTGTCGCTTCTGCCAGTCACTTTTCTCAGTTGCTTCTGTCTCTCTGAGTTTCTACAAGCCCTTATATACCCTATCTCATCCAGCCTTGAACTCACAGAAATAGAAGAAGTTGTGGGGTAAAGGGTGTAGGTCACCACTCCCAGCTTTCCCTGTTGGGATTAAAGGTGTGTGTGATTGACTCTCAGCTGTTTATCTTTGTATTCAAGGATCTGAGCTGTCTGCCTAGGATTTGATTGTGTGCTTTCTCCCCTAATATTTAGGTTTTATTAAGTATGTAATATACACCACATCTGCCTGCACGCTGCCATGTTCCTCTTCATGATGATAATGGACTAAACCTATGAAACTGTAAGCCAGCCCTCAATTAAATGCTTTCTTTGTAAGAGTAGCCATGGTCATGGTGTTTCTTCATAGCAATAAAAACCAACTAAGACATTAGGGTATGCATTTTCTTATTCTGCAATTTTTCCTTATATTTTAGAAATTATATGTCATATATTTAATAGCCTTCCATAACATCTGATTGTTTAGTTTCAATTAAGATATTTCCAAATAGGTTGACTGTGTGTGACCTATTTTATCCATCCACTCAGAATATTTCTTAAACTACACAGAATATAGTCTTCCTTTACACAGAATAGATTCATACTTGAGAAGGCTTTCTTTGGAATTAAAAGTTATTTCATGTTGTAAGACTCTGGAGTGTATTTTGCAGAATGGTAAAAAGAAAAACTCTCACACCTTTTTTCTCTCGTGGAAATTCTGCCATTTGGTATAATGATAATTAGATGGACCCTTTTTTAATTTTCTCTGAAGATTCATGACCCCTTAAAAACTGTGGAGCAAGGGTCTCGCCATCACTTGGGTGGTCAGAGCAGGAGCATGTGAGGGCAAACATGACTTTCAATTTGGTTCCATTACCCTTGAGCATAACAGCAGAGCAGCATCAGCTGCAGCCTCTCAGCTCTGCTGTGTTGTGAGAGTACCTTATCGATTTTATTCCTTAATAAACCGTACCTGGCTCCATTATTTCCCATCTGCTTTTTTTCAGTTTATCTCAATATTTTTAGTTAAGTAATTAATTTTTTCTTCACTGGTCTAAAATACTGCTTTTAAAAAATTACATATTAGCTGCTATATGTGATCTGTTCCACTTGGACATCTTCAACAATCCCTTGCTATTTGTTTTAATTCCAGTACCAAATTGTTTTCATTATGATCAAAATACAGTAAATTCTGATGGAGCAGAGTTCCTCTCTTACTGTATTGGAAACTTGTTCATATAATTTATAGTCATTTATTTTTTCCATATTGACCCAGGAAAAATAAGTCTCTTGTGCTACTATAGTTCATGAAAAGGAATATAAATGTGAGGCTAATGCAGTCCAACAGGCTACTTGGCATCTGAAACGCTACTATAAATAGCTGTATAAAGACATCACTAGTCAGTCACTCATTGACTCAGCCAATATTTGGTGGGTGCTAAACTCTGTTGAGGGTGTGGTTTATGAGTCTACTATCAATAAACAAGTAAACTCGATGACTTAAATAAACAGTACTTGCAATATCTCAGAGGCAGCAAGGGAAACTGCATCAATGATAGAAACTAGGGGAGGGTGGTGAAGGAGTCTGCTCCAGGGAGGTGAACTATGGCAGAATTCAGAGCCGTTAGTCAGCTAGACCAAGAGCAGGGTCCTGGGCAAAGGGAAAGCTCTTGGGGTAGAAAGGAGCATGCTCTATTTCAAAAACTCGAGCGAAGGCTTCGCTTGTTTAATGCATTTCTTACCTGCTCTGGTGATGCCCTTGTTGGCCAGTTGCAAGAGACCCTTCTTTTTGAGTATAAAACTTGAACCAATAAAAATGCTGGAGCTTATGGCCAATGCCAAGCCTCCGTAAAGACTGTATCTGTTTTCTCCACTTGCTGAGATGCTGAAGTTGGTTATAGTGGAGTTTAGGTTCGTGTGGAGGACAGGATAAGGCACCTGCTGCGACACCTTTGTGATCTCACATGAAGCCCGGGAAGAGTTTGAACAGACCAGAGACAGCACGTAGCCTGGTAAAAAGAACGGGAGGAGACGTTAAGGATGCAAGGCAGCCGCGCAAAGGCTTGTTCCTTTCCACAAAGAGACTTGAGCGGATGGAAACACATTTTTATTGTAAGCAGAGAACTCTCTAAGAGGTGGTCTACAGGCCTATGGACTCTTCTTCCTTTCTCTCTCCCTTCCTCCCTTCCTCCCTTCTTTCTTTCTTTCTTTCTTTCTTTCTTTCTGTCTTTCTTTCTTTCTTGACAGGGTTTCCTGCAACTCACTCTGTAGGTGTGCTGGCCTCTAACTCAGCCATCCACCTACCTCTGTCTTTCTAGTGCTGGGATTAAATGTATTTGCCACCACTGTTCAGCCCTATAGACATTTTCAATTTAGCTTGCACATACTCTTAAAATGATCTTAAAATTATTTAGTTGCCATTGCTCAAAGATGAGAGATTTCACACGAAGTTCTGGGATCACCTGAATGCCTCGGCAGCACGTGGGTCTTGGTTCCAGCAAGGAAGCAGCCTGATGGAAATGTGTTTGTGTGGACCTGGATTGTGATCCACAGTTCACAACAGCCCGCCCCACCCTCCATCCACCTCGATCCTCAGATCAGTCTGTCTCTCAGAAAGCGTGACTTGTGGCACAGGAGTGTAGAGAAAGCTATGGTGATGCCACTGGACTATAAATTACTCGATTCTAGAAAATTTAGTTGACCCATTTGTGGGTTATGAACTGTGCATTCCAGAAAAGGCATTAAACTTTAATTTTGCATACCACTTTGCCCAAAGAAAATCATTCTTCAGCTTAACTAACTGACTTGCTCCTGAATAAAAAGAATTTTGTGGGAAAATGAATTAAACATCAGTAGGCTTTACAATGAATAAGATTCAAGTAAGAATGCAAACCCGGGGATACATGGATAAGAAATATGACTCTACTCATAATAATAATAAAAAGAATGCAAGCCCACTGGAACAGACCCATTTTGTGCATTGGAGCTTTTAGGCTAAACCCTAAAATATGAAATGGAAAACATTTTACACAATATAAGAAACTTCTAGTAGACTGTCACTGGGACAGTTGCCAACAAGGTGACATTGTGACTAGACCTTTTATTCTCTCATTTAATTTCTTTTTTAAAAAGACAAAGTGTCCCGATTTGTATTATAAACAAAAAAGGACAAAAGTAAATCACAAAATTCAATGAAAATACAAAACAAACAAACAAACAGAATCCATGCTGGTGACGAGCCTTTTGGTAGGCATCCCAGTCTTAAGTGGTCAGCCAGATGACACATGCCAGATGAGCAGCACTAAATGAACTCATCAGGTTGTATTCATACATTTTATGTATAATACACAATAATATTTAAGCAATAATAGTTAAAGAAAGTATTATGGGGAACAGGGGATGTTGGAGGGAAGGGAGGCTTCTGTCAATACACTACTTCTACATGAAATTCTTAACACTGAAAAAGTAAAACTGAAACTAAAACAAACAGCTGCTTCTTGTTTAACATCCCCAGGTCTCAAGAAAGTACACTAACATTTAAGACAGCTTCCCAAATGCCTAGCAAGGCCTTCCCAGTAAGGGTACCTTGGTAGCTTTCTGAGACACTCTGAAGCCATCATCATTTTACAATGTGCAGTTCGAAACAACTTTAAATTTCAGCTCTTGAAAAGGTTTAGTAATTGATCTAAAAATTTTCTTGACTGTTCTTTCATTTATATGTATGATTTAAAGATGAGTTGGCTTTACCTGAGAGATGTGGAATAGGTTGGGAGTCAAAACTTTTAAATATTTCAAGGAAATTACATTATCTAAGGGATTTCTAAAAAATGACATAGAGAAATGTTCTAGAATATTGTTTTAAAAGAACAACTGCAAATGTTCACAGTAGCCAGGACATAGAATTCATCCAGTAGGCATCTCATCGAAACCCAAGACATGAGACGGTGTGATGACACTCTCCTGTAATACAAGCACTTGAGATTTCAGTTCATGATTTTGAGGCCAGCCTGGATTACAGAGAAGACAGCAAGCAAAACAAAACAAAACAACAAATCAGCCATCCAAAGAAATGACAAACAATTTGAAAGTGAGCCCAAGAACATTTCTGCTAGTTACAATTCTGCTTACAATCATTCCTGAGAAAACATTGAACTTAATTTCCCAATGAATTCCCTGTCCTTCACCATGTAGCTAACATAACCATTCCAGAACTTCATCTATGAAATCAGGGTGGGTGGACTTCATTCCAGGAAAACAATATGCCTTCTAAGTAGCTGATGGAGCAAAACCTTTTCCTACACTTTAGGGGGTGTGGGGACAACAGTGCCAAGGGAACACAAATAATCTTAGTTGCATTTTTCCAAGTTCTCTGCATAAGTAACAGACATGAAGACTGGGAGTTTTGTGGCAGGAGAAATAATAAACTCTTGCTTGGTTATCGACCTTAGAACTTCAATCATCGTATGTTTGGGAGTGTATTCTGGGAGGAAAGCCCACAGAGGCTGTGAGAGAATAGGGGTGTGGAGGTGCCCAGAGCACAGGGAAGAGATGGGTGGGGAAGAGTGTGTGGGTAGAGACCCTGGAGGATTTTACAAGATTCAAAGCTATCTCTAATCAGAGTAGGTGTCTCAAGATCCCAGGAAGCAAAGCCATTATTCAAGGAATTAAAGCTAGACTTTATTCAAAACCGAAAGTCTGTAATAGTCATTTAAAAACTGTGATAGACACTGCCTGTCACTTTAAAGTGACTATAAATGTGTATTTCTAAACCAGAAAGCATGCTCAACTTATTTGATTTTTTAAAATATTAAGAAAAACCAGTTAGGAAATATGTGTCATTTGTGGAAAAGAAGAATAGTTGAACTATGTCAATGAATCAACCACACAATTTAAGAAATAAAATATTACTCCCTGTAGATGACACCTGCCCTGGACTCCCTTAAACATCTCTCTCCTTAAAGTTCCTTGCTACAGTGCCAGAGCTGTGTAACTGCAATTGGAAGAGCTGTGGAACCCAAGTCAATTTTTTTATTTCAGTAAATTATAAACATAACATGTAAGTAAAGCCAGCCAACTCTTAATGTGCATACAAAAGTGAAATGCTTTCATCTTTACAAACTATATATGCCTACAGAGAATCATTTAACTGTGCAGTTTATGACAAGTTACCTAATTTCTAGTCAATAGGTGGGTAAAGCTACATTTTAACAAGAGAATCACAGCAAAGTATTCCCAGGTTGAAGATAACATCGTCTCAGCATCCGGCATCCTGTGTGGTTTAGCCAGCCTTCCTGTTGTTGGAAGATGGTTCTTCCCCTGATGTAGTCTGGATGTTAAAGGCCCAGGAAAAGCCTCATCCCCAGGGTAGTACTATTGGGAGACAGCAGCACTGCCACGAGGGGGGCGTCTAGCAGAGGGATGTCTTTGAGTCATTGGAGTCATGTCCTATTACGGAGAGCTCTTCTTTCATTTCCTTGCTCCTGTCATGATTAGGTGGGCAGGTTTGTCCTGCTATATGCTCCTACTGTGATGTACCTTACTACGGCTCCAAAGCATTGGTGTAAAAGGTTCAGGACTGGAACTTCCAAAATTATGGGCCAAAAATGTATCTTTCCTTTTTATAAACTGTTTCTCTCTGTTGTTTATCTCTCCACTGGTATGCAGAGGTGATATGTAAGAGTGACTTTGAACTTCTGATTCTCCTATAGCCACCTTTCAAATGATGGAATTACAGCTATGCACCATCACACATGATTTATATGGTGTTTGGGATCAAGGCCAGGGCTGTGTGTATACTCGGTAGGTACTCCACCAAATAAGCAACATCCTTAGCCTGAGTTAGCACATCCTTAGCACATCTGTAATTCTCAAAGCACACATAGCCATCTGCTTCTTGGCCCTGAAATGCCTCCTCCTAGGTTTGTGGGGATAGCTCACTGGCAGAGAACTGGCTCAGGACACACATCCCCAACATACTCCCATACACAGCCATTCTCTGCATTCCCAGTCAAAAGAGACTTTTCATTCCCTCTCAGCAAACTATCCCACATAATGCTCCCAATCAATCACACTTCTTCTCACAGTGTATGCTATTATAACATTTGCATAGCATACAGTTATGGATTTGCTCAGCCTAACAGCTGTGGAACCCATACCACCCAAGATACCACACTAGCTATTTGTTCACATGTAGTCAGTTCCTCTGTGAACTGGTGAGGTAGAGTCAACAGGACAGGCGAACAAGCTGCTGTTCCTGCTGCGGAGCAGATGATTTTAATGAAAAGCCCAAGCAAACAAGAATGAATAGAGGAGACAGATTGGGGAGGATGAATCATTTAGACTAGCTCGCAACAGAATAAGAGTTAGAAATAAGTTAAAACAAATTTGGAACAAAGTGAAAAATTGCAGCACAAATTTGGACATCACAGCGGACAGATGTACATGTATGCACTGATGCAGCTGAGTAAGAGGCTCGCTATTTCAATGGGCAAAACAGAACTGAGTAAAGAGGGTGTAGCTCAGAGGCACATGCTTGCCTGGCATGGGGAGGCCTTATTAGATTTAATCCCCAAGCACTTCAAAAACAAATAAATTGCAATGGAAACAAAAAACAGCAGCTGTAGCAAGAAGATGCCACTGGTTTAAAACCTCTGTCTTTAAATGAGGTCTTCTTCAAGTGACCCATGGGAGGGCAGTGTCACAGGGCTGCCGGCCTGAGGTTCCCACAAGGAGCTGCTGATATTCTTGTACTTTATCATTAGTTAGAAAGGTCACTCAGCTGCTAAGGGTTAAATCCTCTTGGGGTTGGGGATCTGGGAAGGCAGCCAGGCCAGCATTTTGAATGAGGGATGCTCAGGCTGCAATCGCTAGCATGAAGGCCTCAGCCCTATGACCAGTTATCATCCAACAACCCCATTCTTCAATCCTTCTATATTGGAATAAGGGCTGCAATGTAAATTCAGAAAGGATGCACCACACAATGTACTGCATACTCTTTCAAGTAAAATACAGGCCCAAATAATATCATGTTTAGTTTGAACACTAACTCTGAAGCCATGCTAAATTCAGTTTCTGTATCCATAAGATGGAAGCAAAACCACAAAATTTAGTTATCCATGAGAGTGAATGGGTATGTTTTATATGAATTTTTGATTTTTCAAGATTATATGTCAATATGGAAGCAGAAGAGGAACATACAGCCAATTCTCAAAGAATCACAATTTCTCAATTGCCTATTCTTAAACATTTTTAAGGTTATTTTTATCTCAAGTATATGGGTGTTTTGCCTGCATGTATGTCTGTGCACTAAATCATGCCTGGTGCCTTAGAGGAGAAAAGACAGTGTTAGATCTCCTGGAACTGGATGAATGTGAACAGCCTTGTAGATGCTGTAGTGAAGCTCAAGTCCTCTGAAAGAGCCCTCAGCAGGCTTGATCACTGAGTCATCTCTGTAACTCCCAATTCCTCCTTCTTAAAACCAACGGTATTTGGGTCAGGAAGACAGAGCATCAACTAGAAACACCATCTCGGGCATCATCCTATGTTGACTAGCTGAAGTTTAGGAAAGTGGTTCATTCCATGAAAGAGAACAGAAAACCCTGGATTCCCTTCTGCCTAAAACTACCTTTTCCAACTAAGACCTCCTCAGATATGAGAATTGGAAATGTCCTTTTGGTAGACAAGTGTTTCTGTCCCCTAGGCCATCATAACATCACCTCCACAGTCCCTGACACAAAACACTTATGCAGTTGGAGTGTTTCAGGTGATGGCTGTAGTTTTGGACTCTGTTTTCATGTGGCCACGGGTCTATTGTTAATAAAACTCTATTGGCTGTTGGACTTGATTTGAGTTCTGTTAGAACACCGAAGTTACATTATCAGGTCATTTGCTTCTGCTTCTTGGGAATTATTTGTAAACTTCATGAGAGTTATAGAGTGGAGGACCAGGCTGATGGCATCCTTTCCTAGGACCAAGGCCAGGGCTTGGCTCACAGAACTCTTGTTCATCACTTCAAAGGAATCAGCTAGAAGTAGACTCCATCTAAGCCCCTTGCACTGCCTTGTGGGTTTCCTGTGGAACCTGCACCTACTCTGACTGTTAACAAGATTTCCTGCCACTTTAGAGATAAAGCGCTGAGAGAGGATTCAGACTGAAGCCTAGTCTCCTCAAACTTCTGGAAACACAGATTAACTTCTACTGCCTTTCCCAACAACTTCCTGCACACTTAATCATAGAGGTGAAACAGAGCTCCAATATTTCTTATTACTAAACGCATGAGTAAAGCAAGAAAAATATCCAGAGGTCAAATGAGTGGGTGTTATCTACTTACAGATCCCTGAACAAACAAGGGTAGGGTGCATTGGTGCAGAAATGACTTCGTGGCTTCGGAAAGGGGAATAACTACAACATGGCCATTTAGAAAATAACTCTGGATTCAGCTGCCTTAGGGATGGACCACCAGTCTCTACTTGAGGACAGTTTGTGAATTGTTGCGGCTTTTTTATTTGCCCCTCCCCTTTCTTACTAGCGGTGTTTGGATGGGTTCCTCCCTTCTCTCTCTCTTCCCTTTTCTTTCTATTCCCCTATACTTAAGCTATAAGCCAGAGAACCCAAGAGGAAGAGGTATGAAGGATGTTGCCAGGAACTTCTGAAAGGTCCGGTTTATACTAGACAGCTCTCTGCCCTCTTTGAGTCGTTGACAAGGGGAATAGAAATGGCCTTTGTCCTGGTGCTGTAAAAAATGATAATTTCATTTGCAATGCATACTTCCTAAGACTGCGCCACTCTTTTCCCTGCCTTTGTCCCTCACTCTCACCTTCTGTGTCGAGACTGCAGAAAGAAAGCCAGAGGATGTGACGAACATGTGGCAGAGGGCAATGGCAGGACCCAGGGATTTTACAGGGCAATGTGGGGGCTGTAAATCCCAAGTGATCCACAGGAAGAATTTACAAAAGGGCACACCCACTTCCCTGTTTAAGTAGTCTTCCTACTCAAGGGACTGCTCGGCAGGTCATACTCCTAGCTGGGGTGGGAGAGTTTCATTCGGAAGGCAGAGCAGACGTGCCTAGCACCCACCCGCCCTGTGTTGAACGACTTCTCAATGAGGACCCTGGCTCAGTCAGCCACTGGCGCAGCGTGGGAAACCCGCGGGATCCCCAGCGTGCCCTCTGCCCGGCAGGTGATGTGGACCAGGACTCTGGAATTGAGGCTGAGTCAGAGGAAACTTCCTCCTCGATCATACTCGGGAATTTGCCCTTAGCATCCCGAAATTCCCCGCCACACACTCAGCACTACATAATTGACACGGGCCTGCCCGGGAGACCAAGTGGGCATCCCATCTATCTTGCTCCCATTTGGGCTTTCCCACCGAGAGCCTGCAATGTGGTGGGCACATCTCAGTGTTTACTGTGGGGATGGTGGGACAGCCGACTGAACAGGGGACCGATTTAAGAATCCTCACATTTTCTTCCGGTCTAATTACTTGAGACAGAGCATCTGGGCTCCCAGCTAAGTGACAGGTATCCCCACTCTCCCACCACCGGGGCTGACACTCACCTTCTCGGCAGGGCTCCCCGGGTGGCAGCCTCAGCTGATCCCCCATGGCCGGGGGATCGGGCTTCCTGAATGCTGGAGATAATTTTTCACACACCTGTACTCGGGGACCCACGAGGGAGCTTCAGAGTCCGCCAAGGGTATGCGCTGTCTCCACTCCCGTGGCAGTGTCAGCCAATGAGAGTGGCTGGATGGGGCTTCGGAGTGAGCCACGCCCCCTGTCCGCGCGGGGGCGGGGGGTGGGGTGAGAACCGGGTGGAGGCTCAGTCTCAGCCCAGAGAATGCTGCGCTGGCTCCTTCCGTGCCCTATGTGTCTGTAGGATGGACCCAGGATTGCTCGGGTGTGCAATCCAGAAACACCTGTTCCAGAAGGCGATGAGGTCACAGCCTGGATGCTTCGCAGGGAATTTGCTGGGGTAGAGTCTATGCTGAGGCCCCCTTCTGGTTGCCTGAGAGCCGACTATGTGCTGACTGGCCTATAGGTCCTGTCCAGTGTGGGAGTCTTTCATCACTGGCTTTTATGGCACAAGGCCCCTGTCTGTTGGATTCCTCCGCTAAGTCCATGCTAAATTTTATTCTGGGAATTTTAGAACAGGCTTGGTGCTTCATTGTCCTCCGCTCTCCCGGTTTTCAACCAGCCCGCATCTCCCTCTCCACTCAACTCCCTTACTTCCATGTCCAGTCATATACATATATAAAATCAACATTTCAGTGAACATCAGTGCTCAAACTGGGAATATCTGTTTCCACACTGAGGTTTGTGATATTCTAGCTGCCTGTTACATAGTGCACAGACACATACATGAATCAACTCATTACATTGCTCTGTTTATTAACTCCAGTTTGTAGATGAGGGATTCAAGGTAAAGAGTGAAGTGGGGTAACCTAGCCACGAGAAATGGGCACACTTCCTGCTTAAACTTTCGGCAGGAAGAGTCACGAGTGTGCATGCGTGTGGGGGTTTTTTGTGCCCTGGCACACCCCTATCTGCTTTCTTCACCTTTCCTCTAGGTGTTCTTGAACAGTCTTTATCTTTATGAGTTTTACTAAAGAGATTCAGCTTGCTTTTCTTGTTTTCAGGCTTATGAGACAAAACTTAAATCCAAATTAGTCAATAATTCAAGGTGCATACCTTTTACGTGGGTATGACTCTTGGGAAAAGAATGGGGTGGGACCAGGAGCAAGGGAACGTGGTAAGGCTGGTTGAAGACAATTTTGGACAGGGAGCCTTGCTAACTAGACACCTATTCACGTGATTTCCTTGAACATCAGAATTAAAGTTTTATCCTCATCATAGATTGGCAATGATAATAAATCATTCTTGGGTATTTATATCAGGTACTTACTTCCACTTAACAAACATCAGTCACTGTGTGGCAAAGCTTTCCTAAGCACTTTATAAACATTTGTTTAATTCATATTAAAACTGTTAAAGATGATAAATGTTATTCTCCATTTCATGCTTCATATCTTCACTTGAAAATATTCCTTTGGGATGCATTATTTTCTTTTGTTTGTAAATGTATGCACACACATGTATGCAGGTGCGCATGCCTGTGTGTCTGTGGAAGCCGGGAGGGAACACCAAGTATTTTACTCTGTTGCTCTTCCGTCTATTGCCTGAAGATGGAGTCTGTGATTGAATCTGGAGCTAGCCGAAACAGCAAGTCCCAGAAATCCCTGTTTTCACTCTGCAGAACGCTGGGGTTCTAGGTGTAAACTATGTTAGCTTTTCACATGGGTTCTGGTTCTCCTGTACATGCACAAGTGCTGTTTCCTCCTGGATAGTTTATATTGCACTTTGAGATGAAGGTCTCTTTTTCACAGAGGTGCTTTGCTATAATTCTTGTTTGTTTCAGTTCTGAAAATGTGATAAAACTCTCTGAAAAAAAAAATTCAGGCTCATTTAAGATCACTGCTGCCTCAGGCCCAATGTAGCCTAAGCCAAAATTGACCATAAATTTTCTTTCACTGACTGTTTCTAGATTAACTGATGTGTGGACATCACATGGAATGCCATTGGTGCATTAATTGAGGGTGGTGTTAGTCCCATCCAGGGATATGCTATTTGACTCCAGGAAAAACATTAGAAAGGCTCTCATATGCCTGCTCTTGACTTTGGGAAATCCTTTTATGACTCAAAACTTAGATGTGGCAGTAAAGAAGGCCTAAAAGTCAAACTCTCATTTACTTGGCTCTGTGCAAGGTCTCTAGACTCAATGATGACTGTGAAACCTAAAGGTTGGCAATGCCTCTGAGCCTGAGAAAGCAAAACCATATTGTCTTGGAGCTTGAGCAGGTCTGGAGAGTGTCTCCTCTGTGAACCTTTAACCTCCAAATATGGAGGAGTTTCTGGTTCCCTGGCCTGGAGTGGTGACAATGTGGAAGGTACAGTAACTGACAGACAGGAGGTAATTTGTACTTTGAAGATACATATTTGAGGTGCTGGGGAGATGATTCAGGGTCAATAGTGAGTACTGCTTTGGAGAGAACCAGAGTTTAGTTACCAACACTCTCATATGACAGCTTACAGCCACTTGTAACTTTATCTCATGGGAACCCAACATTTCATGAGCACCTGTGCATGTACACACACACACACACACACACACACACACACACACACACACACACACGAGAGAGAGAGAGAGAGAGAGAGAGAGAGAGAGAGAGAGAGAGAGAAGAAAGAGAGAGACAAAGAGAGAGCACTTGGTTTCCAAACATTTGGCACTTTACTTTGTTTTCTTCCTTTTCTTCCTTTCTTTCTTTCTAAGATTTATTTACTTTATGAGTGCTCTGTCCTCGTGTACACTTTATGCCAGAAGAAGGAGTCAGATCCCACTATAGCTAGTTGTGAGCCACCATGTGGTTGCTGGGAATTGAACTCAGGACCTTTGGAAGGGCAGCCAGGCCTCTTAACCATTGAGCCATCTCTTCAACCCCAACACTTGGTACTTTTGGAGCTGCAGTTTCCATTTCTTTTTAATTGACCCTAATTCCTAAAGCATGTGCAGGAAAATGTAGAAGCTCTCACTTAGTCCAGTGAACATTGGGAGACGCATACGCAGCACTTCACTTCCCAAATCTCCCTCCACCCTGATCTGTCCTGATGCCCTTTCCATCTTGTCAAAGCAAATAATCTTTTTTTGAACTGCTTTAACAGAAACAAATCCTTGTGCCCATCCTTTCATTTACACCCCACAGCCAACCAATCAGCAAATTTTATTTGTGCCTGCTTTAAATATTTATCCAAAATCTGACCCTTTCTTTTCACTCTAACTCCCCCCATGCTGGTCAGTCACTGTCGCCTCTTACTGACTTAGTGACACTGTCTCCCAAGTGCTCCCTGCCTCATCTTCCTTTTCAAATCACAGCTCCCCAGCTCCCTGTACCCCTTCTTGCTTACACTGATGGTTTCTCTGCTTCTCTTTGACAATACAGCACAATCCCGCCTTTCTCCGGGAAGTGGGCATGGGTAGCTTTCTCACTGCACTGGACTCTCCCCTAAAAGAAGCCTTTCCCGAGCCCTCTCTCATGTCATCTTCCTCCCCTTTCTCACGCCACACCGGACTTATGTGTTCCCTGCTGTATTTGCTCTTTCTCCTCCTTATCTGAATGCTAGCTTCATGAGAGTAGACGTTGGCTCTCGTTATTTATTGATTTCCTAGTGCTTAGAAGAGACCTTGGTACTTCATAAGTACGTGAATGAATAACTATGTATTGTAGCAAGCCACAGGTTACATATAGAGTAATAGACAAATAATGGACACAGTCTTAAACTCAGAGGGTTTATAGTTCTTACAGAGAAGATAATCATTTAGTTGTTAAGCAATTAATTACACAATCTTGTGATTATAAAAGCAGAGATATCATTAATGGCATGAGCTGGCTGAAGTTTGGGAGACAGATTATCAAATATTTAATAACACACAATCAAAAGCCAGAATTTCTCAAATTATATTTTTAACAATGCAAATATGTAAACAATCAGTTTCATGCAAATGAGCATCTATAGTTACAGGCACTTTAAATAGGATTATAAAGACTTAGAGGAAGCTGACAAAGCAGGACAGAGAACCGGGTTGAAAGTAGCCTATTAAGTAGATAATCCATGTGGCTATGTTCTTCCTGTTAGTCAAGGTTACTGCAAGTCCCAGGAAAAGAAACTCAGTGGCAGGTAGACTGGGTCAAGCTAGTCACATTGTAGAGGAAAAATAAAACATCCCATAGTACTCTTACCCCTTTAAACTTGAGTCGATTCCTATTACATGTTTCATATATGCAAATGCAATTTCTACTTAACTTCAGTGTTCATCAAAAAACATATCCCTCCTCAAGGGTTTCTGGTTCATGTCCCCTTCTCAAATATTTGTGCTCCTTGCACATGGTCCCTCAGGTCTGTATTGCAATATATCTTAGTGGGAGAAAGCCCATTAACAGAGCCTCGGTGTACTCTTAGACCCCAGAATAGCTTCCCTGCACATCACAGGTGCTCAGGAGTGACTGCTTCTGCCAGTTCCTTTATCTCATCACAGTCACTTAAGAAAGTGTTATCTGTCAGGAAATTATGAGAATGTGAATGTCATGCTGCATAAAGGCATCTATTGTATTTATCTTGTTTACATCTTTTATGTGTTAAGTAGGACTAGAAAAAACCCTCCGAACTAATCGTAGAAATGTAGATTTTTAAGTCAGAAAAAAATGTGTATTCAGCTTCTGAAAGGAATTAGGCGAGTTTGTAAGAATTACTGTAACATAAAGTTTTCCCTAACTATTTGTCTGTTAAACATTACAGTTAATAATCTGCCCAGCATTTGAGAACTTCCACAAATATATGTATTACTATGTTGCATTTTAATCTTCACATAGAAACTTGCAGTTTTCCCTGGGGTAAATTGGCAACAAAATTTTAATAAAATCCATTAGGCAGTATTTCTTGTGGTTTATTTTCAATATTTTAAGAGACTTCGTTTGAGAAAGGCCTTTTTATTCATCTGCCATGTACATATTAATGAGCTCAAGCTAAGGATAATGATGACTTGGGTGCAGTTATTTTCATCTAGACGCAAATCCGCAAATCCAGTATTGAGCCATGAATATCCTTCCCTGACAATGCCATGAAACTTGCTTTTCTGAGGAATAATAATAAAACAAGCCATTTGTGCTGCTTGAAAAGAGAAAAAACATCATATTTATTACTTAAGAAAACTTGCATCTAAATTTTGACAATGTCAAGAATAACCGTATATCTGAGTCTATTTTGGATACACCACTGATCAGCATTGCTATAGGACAGACATCTCATTTAAACAAGCCCAGGTAAGAACCCAATGGTAATTTCAGTTACTTTTTTTTTTTTGTATACTGACATGTGTTTTTATTAACAAATATCCCAGGTTTTGTGTTGGTTCCCATGATGTAGTGTTTTTAAAAACAGCTAATAATTGAATCTTTAATGTCTCTGCATTTTTGATTCAGATTTGTGAATTAACACAAAAGTTTAATTAGAAATAACAATAAATAAAGGTCTTATACCATGACTGTGTTACAGCCTAGTAAATACCATTGGGTTTTTTATGAATTAAAAATTTATTTTTAGAAGTCAAATGCAATAATCATGACAGTATCTATATAAACTATAGATTATAACTATGTAAACTATATTTATTTATACTACATAAACATATAGTTTCTGTTCTACTATAACTAATGTGTGTTTTCCCTAAAGAAAGTATTAAACACTAATTTCTCTTTCTCTTTACAAAATGTGAGGATTGGGCATGATGGTAACAAAGAATTAACTATAAAAATATGAATTTAAATGTTTCAGGAACTTCCAAGTGTTCTGTGGTTTTATAAATAGTTTTATCACAACCTGGCCCTCCATTTGGAGATGAAGATATGGTTTATGAGGAGGAAGGAATTCACCAAGGTATCACTTTCTCTTCAGGGAGGGTCAGAATTTAACCATGCCAATTTTTTTCTACTCTTCTTTTCCAGTGTGTGTGTGTGTGTGTGTGTGTGTGTGTGTGTGTGTAACTGTCCATATGTATTGTGTGGTCCATGTCTGGTGTGTGCCTTTGTGTGTGTGTGTTGTTCATGTGGGTCAGCATGCACATGAAAGACCGAGGCTGAAGTCAGAAATTATCCTCTATTTTCTTTATCTTATGCATTGAGGCAGAGTCTCTCACTCAAAGTTAGTGGTCACCAATACAGCTAGTGTTGCTAGGCAGCCTGTTTTAAAACTTTCCTGTGCTTGCCTTTTTAAGGACTTATGGACAGACTACCGTGCTCTCAGGGCATTTTCATGGGTTTCCGGTTTCCTGAACTCAGGCTCTTCCATTTGCACAGCAATCTCTTCAACTGCTGAGCCCTCTCTCAGCTTTACCAAGTCTTCAACTCTTCACAATATGCATGTGAATTTTAATTAGGTCTTAATAAATAACTCTTATCAACTACTACAATATCTTATTTTTATATACACAAAACTGTTAGTTATTATTTTATTATCTTTGTATTATGATTTCATGTTTTTAAATGTTCATGATTTTAGTCTATATTAGAAAGTTAGATGCTATTAACAAAGCTTTATGCAATGCTCCTCTTAATACATGCTTAATTACTGGCTTTTTACATTTTGCCTTTTCTCTTTATATGTCCACTGGGCGATCTGTGCCATTATCACTAATGTGTGAGGTCATTTCTCACTTAACAGTGTCATTGTTAGATCAGACACTAAAAATAAGAGGGTGAGTGTGGACCAGCAGAACTAAAGTGTGCTTCAAACACCCAGCCTTTGTCTACCTCACCTTATATCCATTAGAGAATGCTCTCTTTCCTCTCTGGGAACATTCACAGATATTGATCACAATATAATTCCAGTAAAAATTACACAAGGCTGGAGAGAGAGCTCTGTGGTTAGGAGCACCTGTTGTTATTGCTGAGGACCCAGCTTGGATTGTTAGCATCAGCTTGGATTGTCAGCATCCCCATGGTGGTTCACAATCACCCATAACTCCAGTTCTGGGCCAGTTTCCAGTTTCCAAATGTTCAAGTGGGAATTAACTTGAGCTTTGACAATGTCTGCACAGTTGAAATGAAAGTCATTGACAAAATACATTTATCCTTGGTAAAATAGTAAACTTGTAAGAAAAGAAGCTTAACACCATAGGAAAATGTATTTGGAACTAATGAACAATAATAGGAAAAACTCTAGATACTGAAAGAGTTCCAAATAAATATTTATTGTTTAATATTTCATCCAGTATAATGAAACAAGAAAAAGGTTAAAGATTAAGATTCTTAGATTCTTTCTTTTCAATTTTTGAGACAGGGTCTCACTATGTAGCCCTGGCGAACTTGGAGCTCACTATGTAGACCAGACTGGACTGTAGTAACTCACAAAAATCTGCCTGCTTCTGTCCCCTGAATGCTGGGATCAAAAGTATGTATCACCATGCCTTGATGTGAGATTAGTTTTTTAAAAGATATTTACCTATGGATTGATTATGGACCTTAAATTCTCCAATGAATTAATTTAAAAACCATAAAAGTGATCAAGTTAGTAAAATAATAGATTACAAAATAAAATATGAACTATTAACTTTTCTTTAGACCCATTAGATAATGTATGGCAGATTTCATAAAAATTATTAAATAAAATATAATAAGAAAAATTATCAAAAGTACAAGGCATTTTTTAAAACAAAGAACGTATCTCTTTTCAGTTGACAAAAATTATATCTTAACATATTTTCTAAAATCAACTTATAAATTTAACAAAATCTTTTTTAAAAGCACACCAAGTTTTCTCAGGATCATCTTACTCTAAGGATGACCGTGAGCAATAAGCACACGTTTTACCACTCACAGAGCAGTCATACTCATGCAAACATAGGCTTTAAAGAGCTGCTGAGTCCCGATTCTTATTTATTAGACTCATGTGTAGTGTTTGTGCAATAAAAAAATGACACAAGTTAAAAGAAACAGTCAGTTGCTTATTGTGGACTTGAAACGCCAGAAGTTATAGAAAAATGATTCTCAACATGTGGGTCATGACCCCTTATGGGTTGAATGCATTTTTCACAGGAGATCACCTAAGATCATTCTGCATATCAGTTATTTACATTATTATGCATAACAGTTGCAAAATTACAGTTATGAAGTATCAATGAAAAGAATTTTATGGTGTGTATGGGGGGGTCATGAGGAACTGTATTAAAGGGTCAAAGCATTAGGAAGGTTGAGAACCACTGTTATGAAGACATAAAAAATAGGAGCTCACTGAGGCTTGTTTTCAAGTCTTGTGGGAGAGAGGCTCACATACAAGGGCCACTGTAACATAATGATTAGGCATTGTTCTTAGGTTCTCCAGACTGTAATGGAGGAGACAGCAATACCTGTCCCAATAATATCCATCTACTTGAGCAAAGTGCAGCCAGAGCCAACCAGCTGCGGACCACAAGGATTCAAAGTCTATGTCTGTGTTGAACACATAGATATTTGGATCATTATGTCCTAGGCAATGCAGTATAGTCACTGTTTGCATTCCAGTGAGTATCGTAAATAATGTTCAGGTAACTTTGGACATGGGAAGAAGTGAGTCAGTTAGGGAGGGCCTCAGGCTGGGCAGCAGACACAAAAGAAAACTTAACTCATGGCTCTGGAGTTAAGTTCAAGGCTTTTGCAGTTCCGGCTTTTGTAGCTGCTATCTTTGACTGGCAGGAAGCCATCTTGCGGCTCCTTCTTCACGTGATCATTCCTCTCACGTGCCTCTCTCCCATTTCTGCATGCCCTTTACCTCATCTTACAAGGACACCTATTAGATCAGAATGGGCAGATTCATCCTCCTTTTAACTAATCACATCCTCAAAGGCTCTGTCTCCAAATTCAGGGGCACTAGGGGTTAGTGCTTCCATACAAGAAATTTAAAAGTACACAGTTCAGTTCATGAAACCAGCCATTAAAGATACGGAAACCCAAGATTCCAGCACCTAGGAAGGAGGCTGAGGCATGAAGATAACCACAAATTCAAGGCCAGCCTGGGTCACAGAGTAAGACCATGATTCAAAACTACACATACATACACAACACAGAGGGAGGGGGTAAGGGGAGAGACATTTGACTTTTCTTTGTTACCTTTTTTACTTTGATTTTGCTTTATGCTATTTCCTCTGCCACCATAATTCATTTCCTCGATTGTGTAGCAAACTCCTGAAGTTACAGATCTTATGATTTATTTTTGTATTGCTTTTTAATTCTCCCAACTTTAGCAGTACTGGCCTATGTACACACAATATTCTCAGATTTGGTTTTTCTTTCTTTCTTTAAAAATGTTGTCATTAATATGTGTATAATGTGGATTTAGGTAGTGAGGCTTGGTGGCTAGCGCCTTTGCTCCTGAGCTATCTCACTGGCCCTTCTAGAACACACTTGGATTCAGCACTTTCTCCGTTCCTTTCCCTTCGCCCTCCATTTCCCAGCAGTCTACATGGTGATGCTTTGAGGGAGCAGTCAATGAATGTTGAGAAGCAAAAAAAGGTTGAGGCACAGGTTGAACTGTATACTATTTGCAGGTTATTTCCAGCCAAAATACAAATATTTTTATTGTGATCATTTGGGGTAAGGTGTAGGTGGACACAATAAGAGAAACTGTCACACTGAGAGCTGGCTACTCACTGTGACTGACAGAGTGTGTGCAACTTTCCACAAGACTTCATTCCCGAATCCTAACTTTCTGACTAAGGTGTTACCTGTTTTAATACCATAAAATGAGGGAGTAAAAAAGTCAACTCCAGCTCTTCAGAAGCTTACAGAATATTGAGACAATGGGCCATTTGCCTGTAAACATAGATATGTGTAACAGGAAGTTAGTGATTAGGGCTTGTTTCTGGTTTTCTGTTGCTACAATACCAGCATAATACAATAGACTGCATTGTTTATAAACAGTAGAAGTGAGGTCTCATGACCGTGGAGTCCAAAGATCAAAGATCCAAGGTTCTGCATCCCTTCTTGTTTGTGGAGAAGAGATACAGTGTCCTGGCTTTGCGTAGTCTGTGCCTTTACATGTGATCAGAGAAACATATGAATTCTGAAAAAAAACATTTTAGTGATGCAAGATCTTGTGATGGTCCAGGGTCATAACTTATATGCTATAGTTTGGATCTTAGATTCTCCTAAAGGTCCATTTCTTGAGTGTCAGAACTGCTGGGTGGCACTGTTGGGAGACCGTGGAATTTTTAGAAGGGACCTAGCTGGGAGGTTTCAGGTAACCTGAGTGTGGATGAAGGAGCAGGTCAATTCTGACCTTTCCTTGCTTTCTCTTTTGATTCTTGGCCTGGGGTAAGTAATTTTTGCTTTGCCCTAAGCTCCCTGATTTTACCATCTGCTGCTCTCACCAGAGACTTAAAAGCAAAGGTCTACTTTGTTATGAACCAAAGTAAACCTGTTTTCCTATAAGCTGACTGTCTCAGATATTATATTTTAGTAACAAAAGGATGACTAACATGTATTTATAAACTAAATATATTAAACTAAATATTAAAATATACTATGATCACTTTCTCTTATATTTAATAGTTATATATTTACTTTTATTACATATGCTGTCTTAAAAGGAGCATAGGGAAATGCCTTTTGATGGGTTTGCTAATTTCACTATTGACTGAGATTTTTATCTTGTGGTAAATATTTTATGCATTCATTATCTGTGGACTGTAAAGATTGTGATAATGTTCATTATAATAATAATTTTCTTATTAAAACTATTTCTTCCCAAGCAAATATTGGGGGTTTCTTCCTGCAGTGCCAGCAGTTTGATCTTGGCAGCCCATCTATTTTCCAGAGGCATTCATACCAACAGTGTTGTACCAGCTCTCCAAAAATTTTTCAAGGGAATTACAACTTGCTTGTAATTATTGGCACTTTTCCCTGGTCAATGCTTGAGACTGTCTTGCTTGAGATGATAATTATTATTTTCTTAATAGTTTTCTTGACATTTTGACTTCTCAAAGTGATAACTCAGGGGGAATTATTTTTATCAGGCTGGCATTTCATTTTGTGACAGGGTCTCACTTTCTAGGCCAGGCTGGCTTCTAACCCATGGTGATTCTTCTGCATCAGCCTCCCAAGTGCTAGGAGATAAACTACATCAGGTTTGGCACTGTCTGTGTATCAGTCACTGAACTTGGATTACATAATCATATTATCCGCTTGTATTTGTGGAACTTCTAAGCCTGCAGTGTAGTGTTACATCTTTTAGCTTTCCACAGACAGTCATTATAATAGACATGGAGGTGTCACCCCTGTTTGACAGAAAAGGAGGAGCTCAGAGCTCAGAAAGATCTCCCCTGCACTTCAGAGCAGTATTCTGAAGTCTGTGCTTAGCAGCCACATCCTTGGTAAGCAGGCAATTGCAGTTTCAGGTACGGGGTTCCTCCTGCTGCGGAGCAGGCAAAGCTGCTCTGGTTCTAGACAGTAGCAACACCTTGAGTATTGCTGCATGGTAAGAAAAAGACTAAGCTCTGCCTACAAGTAACTGAGATCCAGCAAGACTGGAAAACATGCTTGGTTGGTTGTTGGGTCATTTATCCTGCCATATATGCCAGAGTATGGTCTTGTCTCAGTGGAACTGCACTCTCTTTGGCTAACAAGTATCTTCTGTGTTAGTGAACACACACACACACACACACACACACACACACACAAACACAATTTTACAGTGAATGTGCTGGGCTGGAGGTATGGCTCAGAGGTTTAGATCACTGATCAGTCTTCCAGAAGAACCAGGTTTGGTTTCCAGCACCTATGCAGTGGCTCACAACCATCTGTAACAGCAGTTCAAGGGTATCTGACACCCACTTCTGGCCTCCACAGACATTGCATGCATGTGATGCACGGATGCACATGAACTCGAAACACTAATACACATAAAAACTAACTAAAAGATAAAAAAATAAAACAAAAGTGCTTACACAAATGCCTCTTGCTGTTAAACAGAATCTCATTTATAAAAATTTTTCCCTATCAAACAAAAATATATTAGGAGAAAATATAAAACAACATAAAGAACAAAGAAAAAATAATGAGAGAACCCTGACTTAATATTAATATGAGTTAATATTGAAGTGTTCATCTTTTCTGTATGTGTGTGTATATAATTTTAATAAAATGTTATTACTACAAATATTACTTTAAATTCTGCTTTATCTACCCAACAATGTATTCATACTACTATAAAATGCTCCTTAAGTAAATGTATCCTTTTACTATAAAATTCTACCAATAAAAACCATTTAATTCTAGGCTCTTCAGAATTATCGTCTTACATCGGTCTGTATCTTTTTGCCTTTTATTGAAAATATATTTTTATACACTATATTCTGATTAGTTTCTCCCTCTCTACTCCTCCCAGCTCACCCCTACCTTCCTTCCCATCTAGATGCATTCCTCTACTCTCTCTTTAGAAAAGTACAGGCTTCTAAGAGATAACAAAACATAAGAAAATAAAATATAACAAGATAGATAATTTTAAAAAAATTCATCAAAGTTGGAAAAGACAAACCAACAGAAGTAAAACAGCCTCAGAGCAGGCACAAGAATCAGAGATCCACTTATTCACACACTCACACACTCAGGAGTCCCATAAAAATACTAACTAAAAGCTATAATATATGCAGAAGATTTGGTGATCTCTCTCTCTCTCTCTCTCTCTCTCTCTCTCTCTCTCTCTCTCTCTTGTCAGCTTGAATTTTACTTGTTGTCTTAATGTATTGGATAACTGTAAACTCCTGATCCTTCACTTTCCAGGTCCTGAGTGCTGGATCATAGATGTGAGCCACCTGGCTATAGTGCAAGGCAAGCAGTTTATCAATTGAGCTGCATTCCTAACAAATTGTGGTACATCTACACAATGGAGTACTACTCAGCAGTAAGAAAAAAATGATATACTAAAATTCACAGACAGATGGGTGGATTTGGAGAATATCCTCCTGAGCGAGGTCTCATAAGCCCAGATAGATAAGCAGGGGATGTTCTCAGAAATTTGTGGTGGCCGTAGTGCATCCATGAGCATTAGCTGTGACCTACCTAGTGCGCTTTCTTCATCTGGCTTTAGGTGCCTGTGGTTTTATTTTGCATATTCCATGTATTTTAGAGAAAAGAGACACAGAGAACTGTTATTTTCATTAGTTAACATGCCTACATAGGAACAAACTAATTACAGCAACTGTTAAATTTGAAGCTGTGTTTATCAAATTTTTCCCTTTATGACATTCTCCATACTATATCTTTTAAAGGAAATTTCAATAAAAAAAGAAAGAAAAATAAATAAATAAATAAACATTTTGAACTAATGGAGAAAAGATAAGCTCTTATTTTTTAAAAGGTACACATGGAAAAATAAAAGATGCATATGTTAGAGGGCTAAAGAGATGGCTTACCCGTTCACTAGACGCTTGCTGCTCCTACCGAGGACCTTCCTGGGTTTGGCTTTCCCACAACTCTGTGTAACTCCAGTTCCAGAGGATACAATTTTTTAACCTCTGAAGACATGTGGTATACATACATACACAGAAAAATAAATTTAAAAATTTAAAGGTACATATTTTATTTACATTCAAGCACTACATATAATGCATAAATAACAAAAGTATTGTTTATAATAAGGCTCAGGACCATTTTCCCTGAAACCATCAGGATGCAGGAAACTTTTGTTGTGTCATGTTTGCCCATCTTCAAATAATACTTCCATGAGCTGAAGCTGTGAGCTGCAAAACCTATAAACATCTTTGCTTAAATATTGTGCTTTAGGATTTATCTATCATGACAATCTTGCAAGATCTAGCCTTCAGTTTGTTTGCAATTTATTTAGAAGTAGTGCACTACTTGGTTGATATTATATTTACATGACTGCTGAATATATCAATAGAACTATAAATATAAATATATATTACATATGTCATATATGTATGTATACATATATATGTATAGTCCTAATAATACTTAAGATTCTATGTGGTGAATTGCTATACAGGCCATGAACTGGCCAGTGAACACTTACTTTTATGACTTAGTATGTTAGTTACAAACACAAAAATAACAAAAGCAAGTGTCTTCTGAAAGGTAAATCAAAGTTTAACTATAGTTTCAGGACAAGAGGGGTAATCATGCTATACACATAGCAGTCATTTATTAATATGTGCTCAGTGCTTAATAAGAGAGAATTCAGACAAGTCAATGGACCAAAGGTATTAATATACAATTAATATAAAGGAATGTAAATGACTCATAAGCATAATAGTCTGTCTAATTTTATTAATGCATCCACATCAAAAGCCTCACTGCAAAAAATGTTCATTTATCAGATGAAGGAAAACTTTAAATTTGACAGTCTCAGCGTTGACCAGGAGAAAGTGTCAAACTTGTTTGGGGCTAGTAGAAGGTGGCTATCATGGCAGCAATGTGGCTGGTTTCAACTAGAATTAACAATACTGTTCCTGGACTTACATGTTAGAAAGATTCCCAAAACTTTGTCTGTGGAGACATACAAAGCGGATTTACTACAGCAAAGGTATTTATATCCAGCAAAGCATTTATATAGCAAAAAAATTATAATAGTAAAAATAGCTGAAAGCAAATTTTCATTAGTAGAGAGTCAAAATGAAAAAGGAACAAAATGTAGAGTCCTGGTAAGCTGCAATATTAACACAATACTCGGGACTGGAGAGATGGTTCAGTGGTTAAGAGCACTGACTGCTCTTCCAGAGACAGGGGTTCAATTCCTAGCACCCACATGGCAGCTCACAAAGGTCTGTAGTTCCAGTTCCCAGTTCCAGGCAAACACCAAGGCAAATAAATAAATAATAAATAAATAAAATTAAAAACAAAACAAAACAAAACAAAACACAATACCCTATGTATATATTGATGTGGGTAATTTTCAAAGCACAACTTCAAGTATAAATATGTAGAGAGGAAGATACTGTGTGTCACCTGAAGATTTATGCCACAAACTATACTTTGGCTATGGTTGCTTATGTAGATATTTAAAGGTCAGAAAGACCTGGAATCACACAGCCAGCTTATAGTGGTGGCTTCATCTAGGGAGAAAGGTAAGAGAAAAGACAAGAATAGAATTTCGTGTCTGCTTTTTGTTAAAAGGTTTTTAGACATTTCCCACACACACCATTTAACAGAAGCTAATTTAACAAAAGTCATCAGCTACTAAATCGTGGGAGTAGAAATATAAACATACACCTTTGCTTTATAAGTCATATCTGTGTGTTTGCCTCATGTACACAGGTAGGTGCCTGAGGAAAAGAAGGGATAAGATCTCCTGGAGCTGGAGTTATATAGATGGTTGTGAACCTCCTGGTTTGGGTGCTGGGATCCACACTCAGACCTCTGGAAGTACAGTATATGCTCTTAACTGCTGAACCATCTCTCCAGTTCATAAATGCTATATCTCTATATGCCTTTGCATTTTGAAGTGTGTGTGTGTGTGTGTGTGTGTGTGTGTGTGTGTGCATCCACTAAATAATAAATTTATAGGGAATAAAATCAGTATGTTCAAAAGATACACAATGGAAAATATTCTCAGCTTCTACTCTTGTAACTCAGTCTATTGCTCCTTTTTCCTTAGATGTAGTAAAAACTATCTTTTATAGAGATATTTTTTCTTCCTCTAAATCTCTCTCTTTCTACCTCTTCACCATAGGAATATAGATCCTTTGTAAAAGAGATGGAAGCAGATTATCTTTGTGAAGCACTGTCGATACAGAAAAGTCCTCTTAGTTTTAAGTATTGTATCATATGTCACGGTTTGGAACATTTTGGAATTATTTTTTTTAATTTTTGAAGAAGGAGAAAGAAAAGGAGATTAGAACTTGGTAGCTGAAGAAGGGGCCATAATTCTGTAAACAGTGATGAAGTCTCGGAGACTCTTGAACAGGAGTGTGAGAAAGAAGCTCCTTAGAAAGATTAATTGGGCACAGTTTGTCTTGCCCATTGCCTGGGTTTTTAGGTGTTTTTGAAGGTGGGGGCACAAGGCTGAGAGAGTGAACCTGGCAGGACGTGGATGCAAGAGTGACAAGGGTGCATTGTATAAAATTTCCAAATAATTAATAAAAATATTATGTTGAGAGAGAAAAGATTAATTAGGAGTTGGAGAGAGTGCTCAGCAATTAAGAGCACTTGATACTCTTTTGAGGTACTGAACTTCTGTTCCACTCATGTTGGGTGCCTTACAACCGTCAGTTACTCCCGTCCTGGGGATCTGACACCCTTTTCTGACTTCACAGGCACTTGTTGTGGAATAACCTTACCGTACACTGTGAAGATGTGTCTTGGCCAAGATGCCTTCTGATTGGCTTAGTAAAGAGTGGAATGGCCAATAGCTAGGCAAGAGAGGATAGGTGGGATTTCCGGGGAGAGAACAGGCGAGGAGAAGGAATCTAGGTGAGCAGGAGGCACCAGTGAGACGCTGGTCAAGTTGGACAAATGGGACAGAGAAGATGTGGTGAGCCAGCTATATGGCAGAATGGAGGTTAACAAAAGCAGGTTAAAAGAGCTATTTGGAAACAAGCCTAAGCTAAAGGTCAAGCTTTCATAATTAATAATAAATTTCCATATTGTTATTTGAAAATTGGCAACCCAAAGATAGTTCAAGAAAATCAAACAAGTGTACACACACACATACACACACACACACTTGCCCACACATGCATACTCACACATAGATATACCCATGCACAGGCATACACAGATAAAAATAAATCTTAAAAAAGAAGATTAATTAGGGAGTACTTTGCAGACTCACATGGAGGGAACTCGGGATTGGAACCAAACACCTTAAAACATTTTGTCAAAGTGATTATAAAAAAAATCTGACAAGTTGAAGTGGAAGTTCAAATGAGAAAGTAGAAATAAAGGCAGAATTCTTATAAAGAGTTGACTATGCAAAACTTGATAGGAAAGGAGAGATTCAAAGATAAGCCATCTCAGTGTCAATAGCCTGTGGAGCAAAGCTGGAGAGAATGTGAGAATGGGGTGGTGCAAAAGGAGGTGCTTGGAATATTTAGAATGAGTGAGTGAGTGGAATGTGGTACAGGAACTAAGCAGGTTGTCGAAGCTGATGAGTGGAAGTGTATGATGGTTTAAATTAATTGACAGGTCTAGAGTCAGCCAGAAGCTGAGCCCTTGGCATGCCTGTGAGCAATCATCTAAAGCACATTAACTGAAGTAGGGAACCCTCCCTTAACTGTGGACCACATTAGTCCCTGAACATAAGTTCTGGACTAGATAAAAAAGAGAGAGTGCCATTATCATACTTTGGGGGGTAAGCAACAGGTATCTAATTGGACTTATGGACCACTAACTAGGGGGTGACTCAGGCCTGATAATGGAAACTTTGCCAGCTATCTGAGGCTGGGAGGTCTTGGACCCTAAAGGGAAACCTACACTAGCCACTTAACTAAACCAGTGCAATTTATTTTCTTTGATGTTTTGAGACAGGGTTTCTCTGGGTAGCCCTGGCTACCCAGAACTTGCTTTGTAGACCAGGCTGTCCTAGAACTCACAGAGATCCTCCTGCCTCATCTCATTCTTTCTCCTGTGTTGACTCTCAGATTGTCCACTGCTGTCACACCAGGGTGTAAAAATTCCGCTGATTCCCAGCAGCATTTTCTCTGAAGCAATTATAGATGTTTTTCCTCAATCCTGAAGAATTGATAATACTCAGACTGCAAGTACTGCTTGAACTACTCAGAAGGGCCAGTGCTTTCCTGCCTCAGACTTTATCTAGTGTCCCTGTCATCCTGGATAGTCTCAATTGCTGTGCAGTGCTACTGCTCTTCTCCACTCTGGAGACCTTCTCTTCATTTCCACCATGGTCATCCAAGCCCTTGTCTCAAAGATGCTTTACACTCACATGCTCACAAAGGACCCTCGATTCTTGGCTTCCCTCTTGGAGCTCTGCTCTTCTCATTAGACTTGTCGACAGATTCTCCCTTTGACTTCTACTTTTCTATTAGGTGTTGTCATTTTCTGGTATCTCCTTCTCAATGTTAGAACACGCCATTTTCCATTTAAGTATCTTGTAGTCTCTTTATCCCATTTGCATGCTTGTACTTTCTCAGCCATCCTTCCTACTCCCAATCTCAGGGTTGATGTGCATCCTAGGATTTCCCAACACACACCTCTCCCTTCTCTTTTCCATTGGAACCACTCAGTGCTGTGAATCAAGGGCCATAACATCACAGTACTGCCTACGGCACCACCACGTTATTTGGCACTCAGAGCTATCTTATCCTTCTATTGCTTTGATCATCCCCTGTCACCCATGGAAGCTTTTGTGTATTTTTGTCTCTCCATAAGTTATTACATTGCACAGTTGGCAGTGTCTCACTTAAAAACTTCCAACCTGGAGCTGGACAGATGGCTCAGTGGTTAAGAGCACTGGCTGCTCTTCCAGAGAATTCAGGTTCAATTCCCAGCACCCATGTGGCAGCTCATACCTGTCTGTAACTTTATTTCCAGAGGATCAGGCATCTTCACACAGACATACCTGCAGTCAAAACACCAGTGCATAAAATAAATAAATAAATACATATCTAAAAAAAAACCCCAACCCTCATTCTTTCAGAAAATAGGGTTCTCAAAATATCAGTGATCTCTCTTTCTCTCTCTACTCCCCTACACAACTCTCTACCGTCTATGACCTGCTGTGGTTTTCTAAATGCCATCTTGTTCTATTTTATATATATATATATATATATATATAGTTGTTTTTGTAACTACTAAAGCACCTACCTAGAATCTGTTAGGGTCTTGGAGAAATCCCACAAAAGATCACCATCTACATATGCAATCAGAAAGAACATTTATTATTCCAGCACTCTGAGGCTGCCAATCCTACACAAAGGCAAAATGGTGAAGACCTCAAGAGGGACATGTGGGCTCCTTTTAAGCAGAGTCAAGAGGGGAGGGGAGGTCCTAAGACAGGTCATTTTAGATACCATTGGCTCAAGCAGTGGCAATTGTATTAGTGCATCTAATTGGCCAGGGCTCTTCAGGGGTTGGGCAGGGTTACAGTTTTTCATTTTTAGGGACAGGCCTGGGAAAATCCCAGGCTTTATTCTTATTTGGTTATCACCTTGAGTTGTTTATGGCTCAGGGAAGGGCTGCATGTACCAGACATCCTTGCCTTTGCTGCTGGGAGTGTTAATTGATTGTCCTTTGTGGCTCCCCTTCAGAAACTGGCTTCTCAGTTCCAAAAAGCAGGGACTGAAGCCCAGTTCTTAACTGAGTTATTAGGGCAGGCTGTCATATTTTCCTGGTCCTCTCAAATCCTGTTTGGATCAATGTCCAGAGTTCTGTCCAAGAATGCTCTAGGTTTTCTATGTCTTTAGGGAAATTTACCTCAAATTCTCTGAAGCGGAGTGGGTGTATCACTTCTTGGTTCCTATAACAAACGCCTCTGACCTAACCACCTCTGCTGCTTCTGTTCATTTTCAAGTGTGCCCTCTGGAGATGAAGTCTGCTGTCACCAGTTGTGTTTACATAGCCTTTGGACCA
The DNA here is from genome assembly GCA_004025045.1 of Sigmodon hispidus. NCBI lineage: Eukaryota > Metazoa > Chordata > Mammalia > Rodentia > Cricetidae > Sigmodon > Sigmodon hispidus. The sequence continues at coordinate 88,316 of PVIH01004584.1, forward strand.
CCCAGTGCAGAATTCTAGCACAAACTCAGTGTGGGAGCAAGAGGCAGGTAGTGAGTCAGGGTAATGGGTACCTTGATGGGCCTTCCTGTGGGTTGGCCTGTGTGATCTGTGTGTCTCAAATTAAGTCACTGTTCCTGCATCATTTCCTGTGCTGGCTGGTTTTTGCAACTTGACACAAATCTAGATATATCTTGGAATACGGACTATCGAAGAATGGCCTCTATTACATTGGCATGGCCATATCTGTGGGACATTTTCTTGATTGCTGATTGCTGTGAGAAGGTCCAGTTCACTGTGGTCAGTGACATCCCTGGTCTGGTGGCCTGGATGCTATGAAAAGCAGGCTGGGTAAGCCATGAGAACAATCCAATAAACAGCACTCCTCCATGTATGAGATCCTGACTGGAGTTCTAGCCTGACTTCCTGGGGTGATGGGACGACATGCTACAAGATAAGATAAACCTTCTTCTCCCCAAGCTTATTTTACTCATAGTGTGTTAATTAGCACAGGAAAACTAAGCAAACTAAGGTCATTTCCTAACAATGTCTTATTTTCCACATCTCCAAGTCAATGATATTCCCACATCCCTGTACAAATGACTGCAGCAGGCTTTGTGGGTTCTCACCAGTTACTAAGATCTGAATATTCTGTCAGTGAAGGGACCAGTGTGGCTCAAGTAGCAGAGTCTGGGATGGATGTAGGAGCTTTGAAACAACTTCTTTAAACATGGAAAGAGGATCAATGGCCAATATTAATGATCAAGCTGAGACTCTGTAGCAAGAATTAATGATGCATTAAAATCTATGTCCTGTACATGGCTACCAGATTTTCTAAATTTCTTTAGAAATTTCTAAATTTCATGTGAAATGTCATTATTCTCCTTCCTTAAAAATCTTTCAAAAATTCCTCTTTTCTTTCCCAAAGAAAAATAACCCCTATCTTAACAAAAAACCTTTAGTTTCATAGGTCTGTTCTTCATACCTTTCTGAGTGTGGAAATTAAGTGAGATTTATTTCTGTGTTCCAGATGGGCCGTATCCCTCTTTCATCCATGCTTTTATTTGTGAGTGTCCATGTTCAGCTGAATAATCTTACCTACTTGTGTTCCTCCTTTCCCAGCTGCTTTCCCTGCTTCCTCTGTTGATCCCATACATAACCTATTGATGACTGTGGGAGGGTTGAAAACAACTTGAACTTGACATTGATCAGATGGGATGTGTGTTTTTAACTCTTTAGTACATGGCTGTAAACTTTACTTTTTTCATTGACCTTTTAATCATGAAAACTGGATAAACTTACTTCTTCTAATTTTGGAGATTTTATAGACTTTTCTCTATATACTATATTGTTATTTTCAAATAAAGAAAGTTTTATTTCTCCTTTTATAATTAGTGTGTCTTTCTCTTCTTTTTACCCAATATTATAAGTTCTAAAGCTTGAAGTATGCTAGAATAGTGTTGCTTCTGAAATTGAGCCTTGGTCCTTCTTTATTCCGTATAATTCTAACTACTGACTGAGCCTACCTTTTTATGTTGAGGTACCTTGTTTTTGCTTTAAAAATTATTAGTAATATACTAATTGTGAAGAATACTATGTTTTCTTATGACATTTTTGTACATGTATATTTTGTTCATATTAGCCTATCTGTGCATTATTTTTATACCTGATATGTCCAAAGATTCTTATCAAGGATGTGGAATTTTTTAAAATGTAGTCTGTGCATCTACTGGGATGATCATATGGCTTTTGTCCTTGCTTGCTGTGATAGCTATGTTTATGAGTTTGAGAATACTGAACCACCTCATCGGAATAGTTATGATAAACAAACTTCCTGATGTCCTCTGGATTTAGTATGCTGTGATTTTTTTTTTGTTCAGGATTTTTGTTTCTTTGTTTATTAATGGTACTGACCTGTCTTTTTCTTTTTTATGTGTTCTTCTCTGATTTGAGTATTAAGATAATGCTAGCCTTCTAGAAAGTTTTTGGGAAGACTTCTTTTTCTTTTGTTTTTTTTTGATAACTTAAAGAGAATGGACACCAATTTTTCTTTAAGTGATTGGTTTAATTAATTTGGTCTTTTTATTGGTGTGAGTCTTTTTATTATTAATTACATATCAACAATTGATATTGATATGCTTAGGTTTTCTATTTCTCCATGACTTGATATGATATGTATGCCTACGGATTTCCCATCACTTCTAGATCATCAAATTTGTTACTATGCATTTTTGTGATAGTCTTTTAGATCTTTTGCATTTCTTTTTTTCTAATTAAATAATAAATGTTTTATTTCTCCAATAACTTTTAAAATGTGAATACTTCATGATTTAGCCAAGGCTTTACTTCCAAATAACTTCTTCAGTGGGCCTCAGTTCCCTTTGAAATAATATACTCTTATTCTGGGAGGCAGTAAGCTTTTTATCATCCCTCCTGTTTAGATAGCATTCAAAGACAAATCCCACAGGGACACGTAAATTAACCCAGAGGTCACACAGAAGCTGAAGCAAGGTTATCACGACTGCTGCAGCGTGGTGCCATGTACAGCCCACAGCCAAAGGCAGCACTAGGGATGATTATTTGTATTTGTGTAGTATCAATTCTAATGTCTTCTTTTCATAATTGATCTTATTTACTGAAGATTATCTTTTCTGATTATCAAGTCTGTTTCTTTTTTCTTTTTTCAAAGAAGACATTCTTTCATTCTCTATAATTTTCAGCTTCTGTTTCATCTATTTGGCTTTGGTCTTTATTGCTTTTTTTCTTTTATTAATTTTTGGATTTGTCTTGTATTTGCTTGTCTGGTTCCTCTAGATGCAGTGAAAGGTTGCTCACTGAAGACCACCTTGTTTCTTGGAAATGTACTGCACCAGCTTCCCTGTTAACTTAGTCTTTTTGTGTCCCACAGAGCTCAGTATGCTGTGCCTGCACTTTTACTTATTTAAAGAAAAATGAAAATTTCTTACTAATTTTTTTAGCTATTCATTATTCCAAAGTAAATTGTTTAATTTCTATATAATTAAGTACCTTCTGAAGTTTTTCGTGTAACTAATTTCAACTTTAAGTGCACTGTGGGTCTGAAAAGACATTCAGTACAATCTGGATTTTCAACTGTTGGTTATGATTTGTTTTGTTTGTCTTGGGGAATGTTCCATGTGCTGATAAGGAAACTGTATTAAGCAGCTATTATTGGACAGAAGGTTCCATAGAAGTCTATCTGATCCTTTTGGTATGGGGTATAGTTTCATTTTTTTCACTTTAAAAATTAACTTACTTTTTGACAATTTCATATATTCTGGTCACACTCATCCTTACACTCTCTTGTACCTCTCCTATTGCCAATTGTTTCTTTACCAGGCATGAACTCACTTCTATAGAGTGGTACTCATATCCAACCAGAGCAAAGTTGCTTACCCCCAGCACAATCATTTATACCAATGGGCACATCATGCCTGGCAAGTTGGCACTGGATCAGGTAAGGCCCACCTATGGGGAAGATGACTTCTTCCCCGACTGGTTGCATGCCAACTTCTAACACTGAAAGCTGAGGAAGAGGGAGGGAGCTTCCAGTCCACCTTCAGCATCATCTTTCTATGTCCAAAGCCAAGTATGTGTTATCTTGAGATCAACAAAGAGCAGTGTCAATAAACGATATTGTTTTGTGGCCTCGTTGGCTAATGGCTCAAAGGGAAGTTACCTAAAACCTGCATTTCTGCTTTCATTAAAAAACATGGCTTCTGGGAAGAGCATTATTCACTCATGTAGGAGACTTCTGCTCAAACTTCAGGTATTTTTAGTGCTCACTTTGGCACACATATACTAAAGTATGTATGTATTTTTAATTGACTTGTAAAGCAATAGGTTTCAATATGGTTTCTCCGTTTGTTCCTAGTTTTAGTTCTTCTACTATTTCTCCAGCCCATCCTCGCACCCCCACAACCCCATTAGCTGCCCCACCCCAGGATTTCCTCGTCTGCACTCATAGATCATGTCTACTACCCTCACCTCTCTGAAAACCTCCTCAATCTATCATGGCTTCTTTCTAGATTTCAGGAGGTCATTATAGACATTCTAAGATAGACATGGAAAGTTAAGTATTCAAAGCTCTCATGTACATATGAGAGGTAGTATGAGGTATTTATCTGACTTTCTGAGCCTAGGCTACCATACTCAGTATGTTCTCCCAGTTCCATTCATTTTCTTTCATAATTTCACTTTCCTTTACAGCTGAATAAAATCTCATCTTGTATATGTGCCACATTTTTTTATTGTCCTTTCATTAGCTGATGGATATTTAGAATAATTCCACTTTCTAGCTAATGTGAATACAGCATCAGTTATTGTGGATCTACAAGTATTTCTGTAGCAAGATGTATAGAGAGACCTTCAGGTATGCTTCCAGGAGTGGTATATCTGGGCCACACGGTAGCTCTAGTTTTCTTTTTCTGAAAAACCTCCAAGCTGATTTCTATAATGGCTGTTAGTTTCTGAAGCCACGCCCTCCCCAGAGTTCTGACAGCAAACTCCATTTAAGAGTAATTCTGGCTGCTTACACTCTCTTGGCCTTGTTCTCTAGGGATCTCTCTCTCTCTCTCTCTCTCTCTCTCTCTCTCTCTCTCTTTTCCTTTTTCTTTCTCTCTTCCTCCCTTCTTATCAGTTATTCATTATCGTATCATCCAAGATCACATATGGTCCTAACAGTGGTTGTACCCATTTATGCTTATCAACAATTTATTAGGGCTCCAGGGGCAGAGTTTCTTAGACAGTTTTACTCAAGACTCCTAAGAAAATTTCATGCGACTATCTCTAAATATAGAGAAATATAAAATGGATGTGCAAAATAGCATTTAGAAATAAGAAGTTATGAAAAACTGATTTTCAAGCAATTCTTTGGCATGTATATAATTTTATTATCTATTAAAGACTAAAGCAAATTTCCATACTAATGCGATGGATGCACTTATTTGTTTTACATATAGAATTAAATCCTAACTGAAAATTTGGCACTTTAGTTGTACAATGTATGTATTTAGAGTTAATTAATATTTTGAATATATTATTGATGTCACCATGGAGACACACCTCTTGGTATGTCAATGAGGCTTTTCAACAAGTAATTTTGTTTGTTTGCTTTCAAAATGGGGGTTTTTCTAAGTAACAGCCCAGGCTGTCTTGGAACTCACCCTGTAGACCAGGCTGGCCTTGAACTCACAGAGATCTGCCTGCCTCTGCCTCCTGAGTGCAGAGATTAAAGGTGTGTGCCTACTTTAGCCAGTCTTAAGAGAGTAGGGAAGACCTATACTGAATAAGAACAGCACTATCCTAATCAGAGTTCCAGGCTGAGTGGAAAGGAGAACACAAGCTGTACCTCAGCATTTGTCTTCCTCTGCATCCTGAGGAAGAGTGTCTGTCCTCCACAGCTAAAGGCTTCTTAAATAGCTTCTTGTCAGATGTTTTATCATAACAATGAGGAAAGTAACTAATCCAATAGTTCCTTTAGTTGTATTAAAAGAACAAATATTTGGACTACTGGGCTCAAGGACTTGAGAATGGTGAAAGTATAGAAATCTTTTTTTGTAAAGAAATACTAACAGAAATGTTACACATAGGTACAGGCATGAGGACTGTCAGAAAAGCCTATGCCAGAATATATCTTAACCAAGCTGTTAACAGTGAAAGGGCTCTTATGGTCCTTCTTGTTGCAGTTTTAATTTCAACACAGTAGATTTTGAAACTCAAGAATTTGATTTTTACCAGCTGTTGAAATATTACTTTTCAATGTTTGCTTCAGATTGAATTTCCTTAAAAACAGTTATTTTTTAATTCTTTTTCTGGGAGGTTCCCTCTGATGGCTATTATTTGGTTAGTTTCTGACACTTCAGTAAGTTGCACTTGCTTGCACATGACTTTGACTGAGCTTAAAGGCTTGGGTACCCTAGGCTTCCTAACTCAACCCTACCTAGGACCATAATCTGTTGTCATAGCTACCCTTTGAGACCAAGGGGGCTCCAGATAGTATGTTCATAGTTACCTGCTTGTGATCTGACCTTCAAGACATCCCTTGCTCTGGGAACAGTTAGTTGCCATGGGTGGAGCTGCTTCAGGTTATGACTCATCAAGGCCACAAATGCTACCAATCTGTACCACACCCAGCCTACAGCTCATCAAGACCAAAACAACACAGCATGTGGGTAGTCCCGCACTATTATAGATTGCACCAATGCCGAGGTAGGCTTATGGGCTAAGAACACAACAACCAGTGATACTAGCTAGAATAGAATTCTGTTAGATGTGGAAAAGTATTTCCTTTAAAAGTCAGGCTGTTTCAGAGAGCCAGGCCTAGGCATGGACCTGTTAGCATCTGCTGGAAGTTAGGTTTTACTGCTCCTGCACTGAGTTTGGGGACAAAGTCTTTGTTTGTCACAGAAAATTTCTCCTTTATGGTTTTAGTTTCTTAATAAGTAATCAAGATAATTCTGTCATAGCAAGTGACATAATTTATGTGATAAAAATAAATTAGATTAGAGGAACTGCTGAATGGCTCAGTGGTTAAAAGCATTTGCTGTTCTTGCAGAGGACCCAGGTTTGATTCCCTGAACCATATCAGGTAGCTCATAACTATTTGTGGCTCCTGTTGCAAGGAATCAGATGACTTCTAGATTTTTGTAGGCATCTGCATGTACATATTACACATAAATTCATGGAAACACACATACAAAGGCATGCCTTTCAACATTTTTAAATTTTTAAAATACTTTTAATTGCAATAGAATTACATCACTTCCTCTCTCCAGCTCCTCCCAGTTACCTTTCTTTGAACACCTCCCATAACTTTCAAGCTGATAGCCTCCTTAATTTTGGTGTGTGTGTGTGTGTGTGTGTGTGTGTGTGTGTGTGTGTGTGTGTGTGTAGATAGAACCTGATGAGTCCATTTCTGTTGTTTGTGTATACATTGATTCAAGGCTAACCCCTATGCACTGGACAACTAATGAGAGGGCTCTCTCTGGGAGAGGCTAGTTCTCTTTTTCCCAGCAGCCAATAGTTGCCTGTAGGTCTTTGTCTTGGGGTGGGGAGCACCATGAAAACTTTCCTCTTTCATATTAACACATCCACAGATATTGCAGTCTTCTTTATGCAGCCATTTCTAGGAGAGACTATCTCACAGAAAGCTTCCTGGTGTTCTAGTTCTTAAACATCTTTTACCTCCTCTTCCATGATGTCCTATGAGTCAAAAATGCAAGAGCCGTGATGTAAATGTAGCCATTGGGGTTAGGCTCCTCAATATACACTTATTGTGTCCAGTTGCAAACATGTAATTTTAAAAATCATAATAAATAAATAAATACTGTGGCTCTTGCTTCATTACTTACATTTTCACTGAAAATTAAAATAATGAATTTAGGATTGACACACTTGAATTTTAAAAAGTTTAGTGTATGCTAAGTGTTATACTTAACAGTTTTAGATAAACTTTCCCAAAAAAGGCACACTGCCAAGGGGCAAGGCACCGTAATACTTGTAAGAGGTAAACACAGAGAATTAGGGAACAGAAATATATCATAGAATTCTTCTCCTAAAAAAAATTACTGAAGTTGTCACAGAGGGGGTAGAGAAACTGAATTTTGATTGGCAAACATGATTCTTTTGGGGGAAACAATGAAGAATTCATGTTACTGGGGACTGGAGAGGTGGCTCAGCAGTTAAGAGCACTTTTTGCTCTTACAGAAGATGGGGGTTCAGGTTCTAGCACCCATATGACAGCTCACAAGCATCTATCTCTCCAGTTCCAGGGTATCCTATTCACTTCTGACTTCTGCACACATGTGGTGCACATATGTACACTCAGATGCACACACACACACACATATATACTAAATTGATTTTGAAAAAGAATTCAAGTTATGGGAGCATCATGATCACAAATGTAAACATGATTGCCTGGTACTCTGTAAGATGTACAATGTAGAAAAATGATTAAAGCTGGTCAAGGTTCCTAGATTTTAGAAACTTCAATATAATTTTTGTCCAGTGAGATCAGTTCTATAACTGACACAACATTCCTAAGATGAAAAAAGAATTTTTTGCACCACTGTTATCTTTAGTTGTGTGGGGGATAATGTTCTTGTACACTGTAAGGATTTGTCACTGGTATGGGTTTAATAAAACACTGATTGGCCAGTAGTTAGGCAGGAAGTAGAAGCAAGGTGACCAGATTAGGAGAATGCTGGGATGAGGAAAGGCAGATAGGCATCACTAGCTAGACACAGAGGAAGCAAGATAAGAATGCTGGACTGAGCAAAGGTACTAAACCACTTGGCTAAACACAGATAAGTATTACGGGTTAATTTAAGTGTAAGAACTAGATAGTAATATGCTTGAGCTACTGGCCCAGCAGTTATTAAAATATTAAACCTCTGAGTCAATCACTTGGGAAGCGACTGCTGAGCATTTGAAAGTTTCTGGCCAATACAGAAACTTCTGACTACAATTGTATGTGTGTGTTTAGTGTGTATATGTGTACATAGGTATGTATGGGAGGTACAAGTGCCTGTATGTGTGGAAGCTAAAGGTTGACACTGGGTGTCTTTCTCAACTATTCTCCCCTCATTGATCTGGACCTGTCTGATTCAACAAAGCCACACTTTCTAATAGTGCCACTCCCTGTGAGATTACAGGGGCCAATTAGATTCAAAATACCACACTTGTGAACTTGGGATATACTTTGTAGTGATTTTTTTGATCTTCAATAAATGACCTATTAATATATTTAGGGAGAAAATATTTTCATTGTCTGGAAAATTTAGACATTGTGGGAAATTATGGAAAATATTACATATATCTTCAAGCAACAGCAGAAAGGTTTGTCCATTAATATTCTCTTTTTATTATATCTTTGTATATAGTGTGTGCACGCATGTGCATTTTAATATGTATGTGTACATTCAGGGTAAACATGCATATGGAGGCCAAAGAGTGATGATAGATTTCTTCTCTGATACCTCTCCATCTTATATATTGAGGCAGAGTCTGTCCCCTGAACCCAGAGTTCATCAATTTGGCCAGTCTAGCTAGGCAGTTGCCGGGGAGGGGGTCTTGTCTCTGCCTCCCAAATCCTGAGACTACAGATTCCAGGCCTGCTTGGCACTGGGTTCCAGGAGTCTAACTCAGCTCTCCTGCTAACATGGCAAGTACTTTCCCTATTCACCGAGCCATCTCTCCAGACCCAGCGTTACTCTTGCCTTCTCTATAATGAAGTCTGGAGAACGTATCAGCCTTTTTTTTCGTCTCCTGCTTCTCACCTTTCTCCTTCTTTTCCTTTTATATTCTCTCCATCTAATCTCTCCCCTAACTCTCATTTTGACAATGTTTACAGAATTCTGTAAAACAGTCAAGAAAATAATTCACTCATTTTCAAAAACTGGATGGCACACCTGTTCTTCCTTGTACCCCTCTTCTCCTCCTCCTCTTCTTAGCTTTAATTTGGGGGTCTAGGACTTAATAGTCATTGCAATGGTCATAGACTCCAGACTGGCTTCCAAACATGGTTCCTAAACTGCATCCCAGACCTGGCCGGCAGAGGAACTCCTCCTTCCTTCATCTAGGAGGACAGTGGGAGCTGTTATATAGGAATGTGTCGCCAAGACCATGGACCCATGATGCCTATCCGTACATGCCCCTTCCCTTAAAAGAGACTGTGAGCATATGTTCGGTTCTCTCTCTGTCCCTGACTTCTGTCCTGCTCCTCTGCTTCTGCACCCACCTGGGAATTCTCTCTTAAATAAACTCTCATGTGTGGTCTTGATAGTGTATATTTGCTTTCACGCGCGAAACTAACACAAAGCTTGGGGCTGGAAAAAGAACTCAGTGGTAGAGAACATATCTAATATATATAAGGCCCTTGGTTCTATCCTCAATATCAAAGACACAACAATAACATGTCCCTACCACAGAGAACATAACAGGAGTCATTCAATGAGTAGCTGTTTCTTAAATGTCTATTTTGTGTCAAGCACTCTGCCATTGTGACAAAGTTCTCTACAAAGGTTATAGTGTAGCTGTGAAGATGAAATGCATGCATGGTGGTTTAGAATATGAGAAATTTATTCCAATGTGTGCATTGCTGTGGCAGAGAAGGGTGTATGTGTGATTTGGTTTTTTAAGGGTCAGGAGTCCTTGCATTGGACTTGAGAGCTGGGTAACTCCTGCCTAGACTCAGCCTGTTCCACATCTCTGTGCAAAGGCATGACCCTGTCAAAAATACCACAGCCCCAACACTTTCCTCCTCAATGGAGCTCTGCTGTGACAGCAGTCCCTGGAGAGTGAAATGGGGTTATATGTGCAAACATAAAGCGGCCGCTCATTAACAAGTTTTGTTTCTTCTCAGATAATAAACTAACCATGAAGACAAATATTATCAGCACGTGGCACTCCTTTGTAAATATTCCCAATGCAATTGTACCAGCTATTGAAACGGAAATCCGACGGATGGAAAATGGAGCATGCAGGTGAACCTACACACCTTCTCATACATTTTTATTACAAGCACATTTAAAAAAACTTATCTAGGTTTGATTTTAATTTAACTTTGTAATTTGTACCCATAAACCTATAGTTTAGTGGAATTTATAAGTTGGATCAGCATAACTTCTCTATCACATGAAAAATATTGTGATATGTAGTTTCTGGAAATACCTATTAAGTGACTGTGACAAATATTTCTTTACTCATAAATAGGGTCTTTCCCCATGAAAGCACAAAATTTAAATAGATGACATTGTGAAATGTGAAAATGTATATAAAACATGAAATCTAATAACATAATTTAATAGTATAATTTAAGTTTTCCATAAGTAAATAGAATATGTGTGTATCATAGAATTTTATTTTAATGAAAGTATCAGAAAGTGACAGTCCATTTACATATATAAAATAATCTAAAGTTAGATACTGCCCTTCCTATTGGATAAACATTGACATTGACCAGCGAGTGCATCAAGCAATAGTGTTGGGAAAGTTCTAGAGAGTATAACTTTTGCCTTCACTAAGCACACACTGTATAGAGGATTATGCTCCTGCCTCGTTCTAATGACACATGTTGTGGGTCAGTGTGAAGAGGGGTTGAAAGTAATGGTGTGGGGGCTCACCTTGATGAGAGGTAGGCTCCTCTGAGCTGACTAAAACATGAATCTTACATCTGCTTCCCTTTGGCTGGCAGCTCCTTTTCTGATGATGGCAATGCCTCTCTGTCTGAAGCAGAGAGTGAGGACTCTTTCTTTAGAAACAGCTCACACAGAAGGCAAGGACCATCCCAGAGGTAAGCTGGGTCATATCTATCCTCCAGAGTGCATCTTTTTAAAATATCACCTGAGTAAAAAGCCTTCTGATCCTTCTACATGGTGGCTGGCCAAATGCTCTTGTCAATGTGATACTATGCAAGATCTCAGGAATACCTTGCTATTCCTGTTCCTTATCTTTGTCCTCTCTTGAAAAAACTGCTGATGTCTTATTTTTCATGGCCACAGGGTTCTCAGTCATAAATATGTCCCATCATATTCTCTGACACTAACACCTGTTCTTCAGAAACTTGTCCATTTCCTTCCTTGACCTGAACCTGTAGAAATAAGGGTCCCAAACAGCTAGATGTTGATAAGATGACTCGGGATGGGAAATAGAGATGAGAAATAGAGAAGACAAAAGCAATAACTGGGATCAGGTGGTGTATAAGCTGACGACTTATGCCAAACAAGCTTATTAAGAAGAGCAGCATTATAAATACTATTTGCAGGAAGAAAATGGCCAAGGATAGCAGAGAGCTAAATCAGACAATGCTGGGAAAGATACTTCAGGATACCTCAGGACTGGTGATCACAACCCAGAGGGAAGAGTTCGCTCTTCAGAAACTACAGTCTTGACTCCTTCAGGACACTGGATCCAGTCTCAGATTGGCCTGGCCACGTCTGTTCCTGGACAGTGACGGAGAACTAACGCTCCGTTTGTCTTATCACCAGAACCTCTTAGAAAGTCTCGGGTGGGTCTGGCTTTCCACATTCCCTTGATTTTCTACTGTTTTTGAATTCATTCTTCAGGATCCTGGAGCAACTGCATATGAGAGAGTGGGCTATCATTCTGTAAACTGCTATATCTGGTAGCACCTACTCCCAGGAAATATGAGTTTAGAAAAGTATAATGTCCATAGAAGAAGTAAAGTAGTCATGTTCAAATACAGACTCTGAAGCCATTGAAAGCTGGAGGAATGTGGTAGAGTATGGATCTGGGGTTCTGATCCTATGCGATGCATTTTGCTCTTTGTTGTCTTTTTTCTTCTTTTTATTTCTTCCTGTGACTAAGTATAGCTTCCCACTACATTTCTTTAAAGTATTTATTCCTTTCTGTCTTCTCTAACTATCTGGGTCTTTTGATGGAAGTCAGTGCCAGCCATCTTGGTTCACCCAAGGCCAAAGATGATCCTAATTTTCGTATGAACTTTGACCAATAGTCATTTACTAACCACTTTGGTTCAATGCACTACTTCTGGCAAGCTGGGCTTTACTTTTTAAGCAGTAATCTGGGCAATGTTATGTACTGAGTAGAAAACTGTAAGTCATTTGCTTTTTATGGCAGTTTGCTTAACATGAGCATGGTGGCCATATGTTCTCACTGTACGTTTTTTCTTTTCCAGACAGCAGTACTTGCCAGGTACAATGGCTCTTTTTAATGTTAACAACAGCAGCAACAAAGACCAGTAAGTATACCTGTGGAACAAGATGAAAGCGAGTAAAAACCTAGCAGTGTCTGAATTTGAGATACAGCTAATATTTACTTAGTGCTTGAACTAATTTAATATAGATGACATTGTATTATTTTGCTGTTTGCTAATTTATATCTGGAAAATGCAGCTGCTCCCTGTTAAAAAATAACTCATATATTCTATTTCCTTTTGGTTTTTTGAGATAGGGTTTCTCTGTGTAGTCCTGGCTGTCCTGGAGTTCACTCTGTAGACCAGGCTGGCCTCAGACACACAGAGATCTGCCTGCCTCTGTCTCCCGACTGAGATTAAAGGCATACACTATCTCTATCTGGATTGATTTTTTTAAAGGTCTATGTTAATGCAACTGCCCTTCCTTAGGACAGAAGTGGTGACAAAAGTCTTGAAACACTGAACCAATGGATCGTGGGCCACATTCTTCACGAGATAGCCTCTGAGATAGAGGTTTGTGTGCAGGTATTTACAGAATGTGCCCTTTGGTGAGACATTTGTAAGGGAGTTAGAGGTGGCAGAATTAATTGGGCAGAGGAGATGTTGATTTCAGAGACTAGGTTTGCTCTTATGGAAGTTTTGGTGTTCAGATATGCTTTCAAATATGTGTCATACTCAGGTCACAGAATTGGGCCTTTACAGCCCCACACTGTGTTTCAGTAAGAGCAGCACTAGAAAACTGAAAGATAAATTTTAAAATGGTGATTTTCTTGTTCTAGGCCTTCCTTCCAAGGGATAGGGGAAGCTGATTTGTCAGCAACCAAGTTTGGCTGTATGGAGAATGAATACCTGAAACCTGTGTGTAATTATAGCCTCACAGCCCATCTGTGCCCTGCTCAAATCTACTCTTTTAAATAGAAAATTATGGGGCTGCCCTCTCCCAGGGCTGTAGTTCTTTTGTCTTGTTGAAGTTTGTAAGAGGAAGGTCAATGGGATATCCAAAGATCTCTGACAAGTTTAGATGCTTTTGAGGTCTACACAGAAACTCCCTATCTACTTTTATTCATTTTAGACCCCTCTCATCATTGTGCAGAACTTCTTCCAGGCTAAGAAAATGCAGACATTTAGCTGGTCACTGTGTCTTCCTTGGAACATGGCTACTAGACTTGTCCATTAACCACCAAAGATGGGTGGTAGAATTCCAAAAGATACCATAATGGACCATGTGCCTGTCAGATACTTTTCTACCTTTTCATTGCATAACAGCAGCACTACCTACTTTTGATAATCAGCATCATAAACTTTCCAGTTTGGTGATTCTTCTCTGCCAACTGGTTTATTGAATGAGAAGTCTAATGTGGCTGGGGAGTAGTCATAGATTAATGTTTAATGAGACTGTAACTGTGGGCTTTTTGGCAGAAATGTAGATGCTCTCTCATCCAATGAGGACGTCTAGAACCACAATGCCTAGATGTGCAGGAATGGGAAGTGTACTTTTCTTATATAAAGTACTCTTAATTAAATACTTTGATTTCTAGACCCGTGCATTCTGTTCATGTGTAGATAGAGAGCACCACCTAATGACCATTATTTTCTTGTGCAAACAGTACCCTGGATTATAGTAACTTATCTTCAAGGAATGTGCACCCCATGGCAGCATTTCAGTGGTGCCTTCTGAAGCTCACTCCATACATCTAACATGTCAGAAGCTTCTGAGTAGAACAGCATACAATGGAACCACTGGTTTCCAAACTCAGCATCTATGCTGGTTTGCTTTGTGTCAGCTTGACACAAGCTAGAGTCACAAGACGGGATGGGGTGGGGAGCCTCAACTGAGAAAATGCCTCCTCAAGATTGGCTTGTTGGGTATTTCCTTACTTAGTGATTGATGGAGGAGGACCACATCCAGTGTGGGAGGTGCCATTACTAGGCTGGTGCACCTGGGTTCTATAAAAAAGCAGGCTGAGCAAACCATGATGAGCAAGCCAATAAGCAGCATCCCTCCATGGCTTCTGCTCCAGGTTTCTACCCTACCTGAGTTTCTGTCCTGTTTCCTTTGATGATTAACAGTGGTGTGGAAGTTGAAGCCAAATGAACCTTTTTCTCCCTACCTTGCATTTGGTCTTGGTGTTTCATCATAGCAATAGTAATCCTAGCTAAGACAGTATCCAACACCACATTTCTTTTCCTATAAAGTAGACTCAAAGTGATGCTGCATAGTATTCTGTATAGGTGGGTCATACTTTAGAAATTCTTAAACAATGATACTGGTCAAGTTTGTGGCAAAAAGCAATATATACCACAATATAAAACAGTTAGTATCAAAATATTTGATGTCCTTTCTCTGTTGGCAAGGAGCCAATGAAGTTAATTTGTCATCAAGTGGCTACTTTCCTCAAGAGCTAAGCATGAGAGTTACATTATAATACCAGTGATACCTATCTGATTCAAATGTTATGTAACTGAAAGGCTGCATGGTCAACACTCAATAGCTCCAGAGTGATCAGGAAGCCATATTGGACCCAAACATGGCATCTATTTTTGTTACCATGGAGGTTGCATTATACCCTCATTGTGCCAGCACTGGCATGCTACAATGAAGTCTGGATTTGTCACTTAGCTAAATCATTCAGTTCGCTTGGTTATTCTCTGACATAGGATACAGGATTTTCAAATGTTGTGTCTATGAGTCTATCAGTTTGCCTTTTTCTAGAACTACTCTGCCTAATCATTCATTCTTTTTCTTCCATGTAGGTCCTTAACCAACCTGTTAAGGCCTTTGGGAATCTCCATATATCCTTAATTTTTATTTAGCCATAATTTTTCCATTGAAAGTGAGTGACTGAAGATTACTTGAAGCTGTGTCACTGAGGCAGTTAACCACACCACTATGGTTCAAGGTCACCTGTAGATAATTTCATAGTATGGACATAGCCTACTTGAGATGGCCAACCTGACCCATTCATGATTTATGCTTCAAAAGCTATTCCAAAAAAAAAAGAAAAGAAAAGAAAAGAAAAAGACCTTCCATATATAGCTGTAGGTAGGCTGTGAGTGGTGGGTACTGATGGTACTAAGTGTCATGGCGTAGGATGATGTGCTTATCTACCTTCTCAACAGCTTACTTATTCCCTGTGGTTTACATTGCATCTCAGATTTACTATTGATCATTTATGACCTGATTGAATGCCCACAGAGCTTTTGGCTGCTCATGAAAAAAGTACTGTCAACAAATTATTTCCTTGAAAAAGAATTTGTAATATTTTCTTGAGATTCTTGGTGTTTTAATTTAAGAATATATGTGAATGGTATCAAAAGCTTAAATAAAAGAATCACTTATATACTAGAAGTCTGGAGGTATACTCATTCAGAGACTGTTAAAAAGTTAGTGAATTTTTTTACATAATTTATATAAACTCTATTCTTTTCGGTTTTCTATTATCTGGGACATGTGTGGTTTATCTGTCTGGAGACTTGTTTGATTTCGGCCATCCTTTTGGTTGCTGAGTGTGGTGGCAGCATTTTGACTGCAAGGCTGAAGATCCTTGCTCAATGGAGAGAAAAGTAGAGAGAAACTGGGTTGAAGTAATATGATTATGTGACAGATGCTGTTTTTCTTTAGAGACACAAAAGAAAGAAAGAAGAAGAAAAAGGAAAAGAAGAGGTAAGGCAGACTTTGCCCGAATGCCCCATGTGTTATTCTGCCTGTGTGGAATCTGCAGATGGTAACAATACATACTCAACTCTTCTAGCAAGGCAGATGATAAAAAGGACCCAGAGAAGAAAAAGAAGAAGGAAAAGGAAAAAGAGAAGAAAAAGAAGGAGGAGAAAAGCAAAGAGAAGAAAGAAGAGTAAATATATATATATTTTTTACTGGCATTGAAAACAGATATAAACTTGTAATGGATTTTTAGATGTAGATAAAATTTCCCAAAGCATAGAAAAAGTTTTATAGTAAAGAGTCCCAGGTAAAGACAAATGTCCTTAAATACTTAAGAATAAACATTTTGTATACATTTCTATCAAAAGAGATTGAAACTTTCTTCTAGGTTTCCTAAAATTAACAAGTATGAATTTTATAAGTAAGAATTTTTCTGTGTTAGCTAATTCTCTCTCAGAAGCATCACTGAGGAAAAACTTCCCACTGAATATTCAGGGTAATGAACACTGGGTACCGAGGAGCTCATCAGTCAGTAAAGACCCAAATAAAAACTTGATAATTGAATTAACATTTTAGAGTAGTCACTATTGTCTGACAAGTCTCCCGAAGCCGCAAGGCTTTTGATAACAGCACCAGTGCATCCCAAGTGCTAGCTCTTGAGGAACTCCTTTTCAAACAGACAGCTGAAATTTAGAATTGCGCAAGAGTAAGGCAAAGTCGTATTTGTAAAGAGTTTAGAGAAACTATTAGAGAACTTGCTCTCTGAACTCATTTATACAAAACAACCTGTCAAACAATAATTCAGCTATTTGTGTTGTTGAAACTTGTTTAAGAATAAAATTCTTAAAGATATAGGCTTGGTAACAGAACATTTTAAAATGTCTGTTTGATCATGAAGTGTTTTATTTCTTTATGCTATAAAGATTAAAGGCATAGCCATCTACTTCCTCTCTTGAAGACCATTCCTGAAAACATTTGAGCAAGTACTATACTAAATTGTGTTGAAAGGCCTGCCTTTCTCTACAAATGAGTCACTGAGTCACATCCCTTACCCAAACAGGGTAGGTCATGGTCATTTTGTTTCCAGATAGGGGAAGGGAACTGATGGCCAGGTCACCATTCTACCATCACCCTTAACCTTACAAAGGATTACTGGGAAACCTATAGTTTCCAATGATTTATGTTATTATATGCACTCAATGGTTGGGATTAGAAATGACAGCACCATTGTTGTAAACACAAGACTTCAATAAAATTCTAACAAATAGCTACCCCTCAATAACGAAACAGGGTTTTTATGGTGAATATAATTATTGATCTAATCCTCCTAAGTCAAGGGGATCTATCTTCTCTTACATTAAAGTGGTTGATGGATATAACCATATTTGATATTATAAATACAAATATCCTTGTTTCTAAATAATTGTCATCTTTCTAATTGTTGCTAGGGAGAAGAAAGAAGTCGTGATCATTGATCCTTCAGGAAATACATACTACAATTGGCTATTTTGTATCACTTTACCTGTGATGTACAACTGGACGATGATTATTGCAAGGTTTACATATATAATTTCTGTGGATATCAAAACACTTAGAAGTCTTCTACCAACATACTTTGACCTAGGGCTTTTTGGTGCAAACTTCTTTTCTCTGCTACATGTTGAAGAAAGTGGATGAATGATTCTCAATGTGTTCTCCTGAGGTCAGGATGTCTTTGGTTCTCAATGTGCTTGGACACAGTCCTGGAAAGGGATGGGGATGAGAGTAGAAGCATTCTTTGAAACTTCTGATTGTTCAACCATGGGATTTGGATATTGGAAGAAACTATAATTCTTGTTTATCAAAAAAAATTGTTCATAATGAAAAACAAAGATTTGGTATTCTTTTCAAAACATCTCAGTTGTTCAAGAGTAGGAACATTTTTTCTGTGACTTTTGGGGAATAGATGGGGAATACAAACTTTATGATCAAAAATTTTCACCCAGTGAGATTTGACTTTAGCTTTAAGCCATTTATTATTTTATGCATATACGTGGGGTATGTTTGTGAGGGCACATGAGCACATGTATGCATATATAGTGTGGAAGCCAGAAGTCAGCCTTGTGTGTCCTCAGGATGCTCTCTATCTTGTATTTTCAGATAGGGTCTTTCACTTGTCTGGAACTTGCCAATAGTCTAGGTTGGCTGGACAGTGAGACATGTTCCTCTCTGTTTCTCCAGAACTAGAATGACAAGCAGGGACCAACATGGCTGTTTTGTTGTTTTTGTTGCTGTTGTTATTAGGTTCTGAAGATTAAACTCAGATTCTCATGTTTGTGTAGCAAGCACCTTACCAAAGGGAGTATCTTCCTAGATGAAACAATTTATTCTTTGTTGTTGTTAGATTTTTAGACAGGGTTTCTCTGTGTCATTCTGACTGTCCTGGAACTCTCTTTCTCTGTAGATCAGGCTGGCCTTGAACTTAGAAAGCCTCCTCCTCTGCTTCCCAAGTGCTGGGATTAAAGGCATGAGCAATCACACTCAGTTAATTCTTATCTGAGGTCTATACAAACCCCATTAGTACCAGAGGAAAAGATGTTAGAATTGAGAAGAGTGAAGAAATAAATCATAACTATGAAAGAAATGGTTTTGAAAAACTATGAACTAAATGTGTTCTAAAGACCCTTCTAGCCTTAGCATGCTGTATGCCACATCTATCTATCTATCTATCTATCTATCTATCTATCTATCTATCTATCTATATATATATATACACACACACACACACATACACACACACACAGGGGCCTTTAACTTCAATTAGTCTCCATGTCATTTTTATTTATTCATTTTTTTCTTTTATAGAGCATGTTTTGATGAACTCCAGTCTGATTACCTAGAATGCTGGCTCTTTTTAGACTATGTATCTGACATAGTCTACCTTGTTGATATGTTTGTACGAATAAGGACAGGTACGTGTGATCTTACTTTTATCTCTACCATGCAATGAAATTTCCACACTTAACTGTTCTTCAAGGTAAACTCACTACCTTAGTTAAAAACATGAGTAACATGTTCCTACTTACGTCACTTTAGGTGATTCAGAAAGACGTTGCAAGAACACCTTAATTTTTTTAACCTTTATTTTTATTTTATGTATATGAGTGTTTTGCCTGCATGTATGTCTGTGCACCATGTGCATGTAGTGTCTGAGAAGGCCAGAAGACTGTGTCAGATCCCCTAGTCCTGGAGTTACAGACTGTTGTAAGCTGCCATGTGAGTGCTAGATTGAATTCAGGTCCTCTGGAAAAGCAGCCATTACTCTTAACCATTGAACCATCTCTCCAGCCCCCTAGGTAACCTTTTGAATATTGATTAGTGGTTTTTCTCCATTATCCTATTTATTGGGTTTATGCTAGGCAGAAGAATAAGGAAGAGAAATATTTAGTCAATCTCTATGGACAAAGGGCAATTGATGCTATAAATGGAGATATTTTAAAATGGCACAAAGAAAAGTGTTGTTGTTTTCCAGACGAGTCTTAACAGAGATTTTTATAGGAAATATAAACTTCGTAGTTCTGAGTGGTATATTATAAGTAAGTAGTACCATCCACTTCCTCTCTACTTATATTCTGTAAGCTGGTATAAAGCTTACTATTTCTACACTGTAAATGCTACCATTATACACAGCATAGACGCCTCTAAAAATCACTAAGCTTGATCTGTTGTGGAAAAATCTTCTGTACATCATGAAGATGTGTTACTCCCATTAGTTTAATAAAAAGCTAAATGGCCAATAGCTAGTCCGGAGGAGGTATAGGTGGGAAAGCCAGACAGAGAGAACTCTGGGAAGAAGAAGGGCAGAGTTGCCATGTAGACAGAGAAGGGGCAAGACATGCAAGAAGACAGGTAAATGCAACATGTCATGTGGCAGCATGCAGAGTGATAAAATGGGTTAGTTTAAGTTGTAAGAGCTAGTCAGTAACAAGCCTAAGCTATCCACCAAGCTTTTATAATTAGTAAGAAGTTCCCATATGGTTATTTGGGAGCTGGCTGGCAGGACAAAGAAAGTCTGGCTACATTGCTCTCTGAATGTCAGTGCTGTGCTCAGTTGCTGGGGCTTGCCTGCAGCTTTGGCAGCCACTGTAGGAGAATACAAAACAAAAACAAACAAACAAACAAACAAACAAAAATCCAAAACAAAAACAAAAACAAAAACCCTTCTTTATATGAGGCTTCAACACACAAGTCCCAGAAAACAGCACAAAAGAGAAGATCCTATATAATTAAGGACAGCCTGGAGGACAAGAGTAAGAATTAAAAATGCAGTCTGAAGAGACATTTATATTTTATAGTGAAGGTGAACAGTATGATGATGCAAAAAAAGTGAGATAACAGGGCAGGTACACACACAGAAGAGCCGGCCTAGGATTCTGCCAAGGAGTAGCCTTAGTTATTAAGCATCTGCAACACTAGCTACAATTTAATTGGTTTTGAAACTAACTAGAGCTAGTGAGACCCCCACAGGTTAAGGGCTGGGACTCATAAGACTCTTCATGATGTCAGGCACAGAACCCAACTTGCATTTCTGATCAAATAGCTACACATTAGAGTTCCCACATCCCTCCTCAGCATGAGCTATTTGCTAACATGGCTCACAGAATCACAGAACCTCCCCCACATACTTACTAGTTTGTCCTAATAATAAAGGATGTGATAAAAGGTAGATAAACAGGCAGATGCAGAGGTACAGAGGACAAGTGTGGAAGGACTTTAGAGAAGGAGCTTTTGTCCTCATGAAACTGGGTTATGACATCCTTCTAACATCTTACATTTGCTCTCTCACTTGGATGTTGTCTGATCTCCAAAGTCAATGATTTTTATGAAAGGCTTTATCATATAGTGGTAACAGAATATTAAGTTCCTCTCCAGCACCTCTTCTCCTGGAGGAAGTGGAGATGGAGGTTGAAAAAGTCAAGCTTATAAACATACGTTTTTGGTGAGCAGCCTCATAGAACAAAGACACTCTTATCACCCAAGGAATTCAAAGCACTCTGGAGCCCTGCATGGGAGCTGAGGCCAAAACCAAATATCATAACAAAAGATACAGCTAGCACTTTGGTCTCTCAGGAAATCATAAGGCTTTTAATAGCAGTGTGTTAGAAATTGAGGACAGAAATTAAATGTGTAGCTTATAATACTACTGCATAATATGAATGCAATTCATCAGAGAAATGATTTTACTTGGTTGGGTGAAATCATAATCAACTAATTAATCAGTCACTCTACCTACTTACCTACGTATCTATACATTTTATACTAAAAGTGTCAGTTTTCTATTTCTACAACAGGCTCTTCTATAACCACATGTAGGTTTGATCTTAGGGGTTATTGTATAACTAAAGGTATATTTTTTTGAAAAGTAGTCTTATTTTTTTCCCTAAGCAATGCTGATTAAGAGTTACTATTGGAAAAAAAATCACAGTGGCCTAATAAGCAGAAACAATCTGACCTTTCTCTTTTCTCTTGTAGGTTATCTGGAGCAAGGATTGCTTGTAAAAGACAAACTGAAACTCATAGAGAAGTATAAGTCAAACTTGCAGTTTAAACTAGATGTCTTATCAATGGTACCAACTGATCTTCTGTATTTCAAGTTGGGGTGGAACTATCCAGAGATTAGGTTAAACCGGCTGTTAAGGATCTCTCGAATGTTTGAGTTCTTCCAACGGACAGAAACAAGGACCAACTATCCAAATATCTTTAGGATCTCAAACCTCGTCATGTACATTGTCATTATTATCCACTGGAATGCTTGTGTGTACTATTCCATCTCAAAGGCTATTGGGTTTGGGAATGACACATGGGTCTACCCTGATGTTAATGATCCTGAATTTGGTCGTTTGGCTAGAAAATATGTCTACAGCCTTTATTGGTCTACACTGACTCTGACAACCATTGGTGAAACTCCACCTCCTGTGCTGGATTCTGAGTATGTCTTTGTGGTGGTTGACTTCTTAATTGGAGTTTTAATTTTTGCCACTATTGTCGGTAACATAGGTTCCATGATTTCCAATATGAATGCAGCCAGGGCAGAATTTCAAGGAAGAGTTGATGCTATCAAACAATACATGAATTTCCGAAATGTGAGCAAAGATATGGAAAAGAGGGTTATCAAATGGTTTGATTACCTGTGGACCAACAAAAAAACAGTGGATGAAAAAGAAGTCTTGAGATACCTACCTGACAAACTCAGGGCAGAAATTGCTATCAATGTTCACTTAGATACACTAAAGAAAGTCCGAATCTTTGCTGACTGTGAAGCTGGTCTGTTGGTGGAGTTGGTGTTGAAATTACAACCCCAGGTATACAGTCCTGGAGATTATATATGCAAGAAAGGGGACATTGGGCGAGAGATGTACATCATCAAAGAAGGCAAACTTGCTGTGGTAGCAGATGATGGAATCACACAGTTTGTGGTGTTGAGTGATGGCAGCTACTTCGGTGAGATCAGTATTCTTAATATCAAAGGCAGCAAAGCTGGCAACCGAAGAACAGCCAATATTAAAAGCATTGGCTACTCAGATCTGTTCTGCCTCTCAAAAGATGATCTCATGGAAGCTCTTACGGAGTATCCAGATGCCAAAACAATGCTGGAGGAGAAAGGGAGGCAGATCTTAATGAAAGATGGTCTACTGGATGTAAACATTGCAAATATGGGCGGTGACCCGAAAGACCTAGAAGAGAAGGTCACAAGAATGGAGGGGTCAGTTGACCTCCTGCAAACACGCTTTGCCCGTATCTTGGCTGAATATGAGTCTATGCAGCAGAAACTTAAGCAAAGATTAACCAAAGTTGAGAAAATTCTGAAACCACTTATAGAAACAGAATTTTCAGCTCTTGAGGAACCTGGAGGAGAAAGTGAGCTCATAGAGTCTCCACTGGACTGAAAAGCTGGACATCAGCAGAAACATGCATATCTCATAATCTTTTTGAGCACTTGACTAGAGACAACTAAACATTGGAAGAAAAAAAAGATTCATCTGGGAAATTTTTCTTCAGGGAAAGTGTGTGGCAGTGGACAACATAAATTCACTGTGCAGTCTTACAATGAAAAAGTCTTGCACACCCCTTGGATTTTTCAAAATGGGTAGTGTGCGAAGACATAAACTGATTACTGAGTCTGTGTCAGGATCTGTTACTTTTTTCACAGATTCCCCTTTTCTGTAATAATCTTTGTAAAATTGAATCAGTATCTCTTACTTTTGAGGCACTGGCAAGGTTGAGAAGTCACATGTACTCGGTATAACTGTGCACACTGTGCTTGAGATACAGTTTTATGAAGAATTAGAATGCAATAAAGTGAAATTGATTAAGAAACCAGAGTAAATAGGATGTATTTGGTGACTAAGTAGGGAATAAGTAGTGTCTTTCAGAGCTTCAGGGACTTTAAGGATACTTGCCTTTGTGGTAATATAAGTCTGGAAATTTCTTACTGACAGAAGCATATTAAATCAGATTTTATGATAAGGAAATATATGTGCACACAAGTATTACAATGTTTATTGACATCACAAGATGATGTGGGAATCTTTAAATGTTACATTCAAGCATTCTCAGAGTATTAAGGCTTGACAATAGTGGCTGTTATCTTCCTTTTCTGTCTGAGTAAGTAAGAAAAATGGACAAATGCTATTGGATGATTAACTAGGGCAAGGGTCATGTCAGAAAAGGAGGCCTGAGTGTTCTATCACTGTGTTCCAGGGCCAGTAAGAAGCTTCTTGGAAATGCAGAATACCAAGGCTTTAACTCAGTGATAGAGTACTTGTTTAGTGAGTTCAAGGCCCTGGGATCTACTCCCAGAGAGGGGAGGTGAGGGTGAGGGGAGGAAGAGAAGGAAGGGGGGAATAAGAAGGAGGAGGGGAGGAGGAAGAGGGGGCAGAGCCAATCCTTTAGTCTATGCATTATACCTTTGCAGTCCTACATTTCCCTTCTAATTTTGCTTACCCTTTCAGTATCAGTCAGCAGATGTTTCTTCCCAATAGAGAAAATGTCTTGGTTCTCAAGTAAGTACATCATATGTATGGGATATGTAGGGATGCACTACAAACTAGGGAGTAGTAGTAAATATACATCTTCAGATGCTGTATATTGTATTTGAAGGCTGAAGGAGACTACCAATGGAAACACAAAGTACCCCTTTCCAGCCCTGGAATTCAGTTCTTATCAGAAAGAGTATAGTTCTGCACCCAGGATAGTAGAGGAGGTGGGTGGTCTGTTCTCCATGGAGTCAGTCTCCCTGGTAAGCAGGAAGTAAGCTTTTGGAGTGCCAACAAAGTCAGGTGATAGCAAGTAGAGTAGGAGGGAGTGTTGAGTGTGGGATCATAGGACTGGGTGGGCTGTGCCTGATCTGCTCTAAATACGGTACCAAGCACAGAGTGAGGAAAACACCAGCAGTAAAGTGAGTGGTGGATCAAGGTGTGAACATAAACAGAAGGACTCTTGTCAGCTTCTCTGTTAAAGGAAAAGTATTGTCACACCAGGCAGTAAGGTGACTGGTCTGCTGCTTTGCAGCATCCACAAATAACACCAGGAGCTCACTTCATGGTTGCAATGTCTTTCTAGTACCTTCTATTGAGAAAACCTAAATGGTACTCAGGGTACTTAAAGGAGTCAAGACCATATGATATATACTGGATTATGAAGAGAGGCAATATATTCATAATTGACAGTGTTTAAGTAAAAATGTATATATGAAGGTGTTATACTCGTGTAGAGGGACCCTCCAAAGAACAACAGGGAGCTGGACTCAATGCAAACACATGAGGGTTTTTATTGTTATGAACACGTTCCAAATGAACCCGGGTTAATTCCCTTTGTTCTGAAGCAGTGGAAGGTTATTGGCCCCAAGCCCGGAGGAGAGGGGCATTTTAAAGAAAAGCCTATGTAAGCAGGGTCCTGCACATCTTGGCATTTCAGAATTGCACAAAGGGGCTTGGGGTACAGTAACTATTGGCTGAACTTTTTGGCATGACTCCAGCTCCAGTGCAAACCCAAGCCCCTAATATGCTGGCTGAACTTTTGAACTATTGGCTGTCAGGGGCAGTCCCAGACCTGGGTCCTGCCCTCAGTCTCCAAGCACTCTCTTCCGAAAACAAAACTTTGTAAGGATAAATCCATGCCTTCACAAAAGTTATTCAATTGAAGAGTGTAGATACTCTAACAAAACCAATCCAAATAAGGACAAAATGTCAGTATTACAATTAAATTGCATTGTCAAATGGCTGGACAACAAGCATATCAAGGTATATTATTTCTCTAGACTTGTTTTAGAATAGTTTTTAAAAATAGAGGGATAATGCATACATAGTGAATTGTGCAAGTCACAAATACATAATTGAAGAGTTATTATGTCTTGGTACATGCTTGTGAGATATCTCCTTTTACCAAGACAGAATATTTCCACACCCAGGTTAACAACTCTTCACAGACGAAGTCTTAATTCTACCAGAACGGAGCACTAATCTGCCTTCTCACACTTGTTCAACAAGTTGATAAAAAAAAAAAAAATTGAACTACAACTACTGTAATAGTTGTAGTAGTTGTTGTGCCCATAGTCCAGACCCCCAAAGAGACAACCAAGAGACCGGTCTAATGCAATAGCGAAGAGTCTTTATTGACAAGCTACGTTGGGCCACTCTGTCTGTCCTATGCAGTGATAAAGTAGAAGTGACCCTAAGCAGCACAGGTATTTATTGTAGGGAGTACTTTGGGGGCTTTAGAGCTGGGGGTTACAGGCTTGGGATTGGTCCAAGCTCGGGCTACCTGTAAAAAATTCATTGGCTGCTTTGAATTCTAGGGATGTTTCAACATTTAGCAGTGGTTGTCAAGGTTTATCTGTACCTGGAGACCGGTTGTTCTATTGTAAAAGTCCCTTTCTCAGGAAGGAATATTTGGAATGTCAGGTATTTCCCCTTAGGTACTGGCTCTTCCCTGGACGGTGTCCTATCATGGGCCCTACCAGGAACCACCAGGGGCCAGCAAGGGCCTGCTGTCTGTCTGCCAAGCTGTTCTGGGCCCTACACTTTAATATGCACTTTTAAATATATCCTTGTGTTTCATCTCCATGTTATATATGAAACATTTAAATACGTATAAATACATATATATGTAAGTGCAGCATATGTTGTTTAACAGGTGTTCACGCAGGCCCCGTGGGAAAAAGACACAGCTCACTTTAGGGATTTCTCAGCCTTTCCAGCTGCCTGAGGACAGAGTCTCTTCCAGACTGAGACATCCGTCACTTAGCCAATGGCCTTTTTTACTGTTCTCCATTTTACACTTTTAGCAAGTTGATTTCCATATCCTCAAAACATCCTAAGTAAGCTTCCAAAGGGATAATGCCAAATGCAAATTCTCGATTAAGACATATCGCAGTGTGCTGGATTTCTCCCACCCAAGTTTTGCATAGGCTTTGTACCCTTGGGAAACTCAGACAAGATTCACACTGAGGGCACCAAGAGAAACAAACAAAAGGTAACTGCGGAACAAAAGGTGGATTAAGACTAAGTGCTTACACTCTGGAGCCAGAGGTGTAGTTTAGTGGGAAATTCTCTCATAAACATACATGTGTAAATATTTTGCACACTACTGGGCACATTAAATGGCATATATTAGATGTTAGTATCCCAAATATCAACCAAATTTTTGCTCAGTCCCAGACAGATCACTAAATAAATTTCTGTAATTTCTATACACGTTAATGCATACTCAATGCAGTCTAAAGATTAGCTCTTGGCTCAGTTATTTTTCTTAATGAAACATACTTGAGGAAGAGGTCTTGAAGTAAAATAAGACGTCTCCATTGAAAACCTCATTAAACTATCAAAGACGGTAACAGTAGGGGTTGGATTTCTTTAGGAGTTCAGAAGGGAGCTTTCTCAACTCAAGGAACTTTCCTACAATGATCCAATAGCTTTCCTGACCCAGTTTCACAGAGCGACCACAGTATTTTCTTTGTAAGGACTTTCCGGCCGAGCAAGACTATAGCGAAGACAACTTTGGGTCAACTGAGCCCTTTGTGACTGAATCCTGACACCCCGCGGATTTCCAGAGAGCTTTAGATAACAGATGGGTTAAGAGGATGCCCACCAGGGAAGGTGTCCACCTTTCATGAGCCCCGGAGCACACTGGGAAATATAGTTCCTAAAGGCTGAGACGAACCCAACGGGCGCATGCGCCCTAAGAATTCCGTAGCCGCTTCCGGAGAAGGAAGCGCCCGCGCTGCCACGCATTCTGCGGTCCACGGGCGGAGGCTTCTGGGAGTTGTAGTCGCTGGCGGTGGGCGCCGTCGGTAAGGAGACGTAGCTTTCGGTGTGGTCCTCCCCAGCAGTTGGTTCCCGGCGGCGGCTGGAGGGTCAGTCCTCGCTTCTCTGCCCAACGCACTTTTCCTGAGGCTGAGGACGATTTCCCGTGGTCCGGAGGCTTCTTGTCCCGGGTGGGGGGTCCTCGTGGCTCCGTGGTTCATTTCTATCCCCAGCCCTCTCTCCTTGCCCGTCGCTCCAGCCTGGCTTTGGCAGAGACTCACCCTCGGGAGACACTGGGCCGCGACCTCCCCAAACCCGGGTTCCGGGTCGCAGGGTCCGTCCGCACCTAAACCCCGACCTCGCTGTTGCTTGCTTGCTACTCGCAGCCTCAGACCCCCTCTCACGCTCCATCTCCCTTATCTCTTCTTTGCAGGGATGGACGCTTCCTGGCGCCAGGTGGCTGCTGGCCGAGGCCGAGCCCGAGGACGGGCCGCCGCAGTCCCCTCCTCAGGAAATGGAATCCCTCTCGGTGGCGCTGGAGGAGGGCGAGTCAAAGGGTCCGGGAGCGCGGTGCCCTCGGGCCCCAGCCCTGGTCGCGGGCAGCGATCGACGGGAGACGAAGCCATGCCCACCCCGGGGGCCAGCGGTGAGGATGGCTCGGGTCCCCAGCCCTACCAGCTCCCCAGGCACTTTCTAACTTCTTGGTGGCTGCCAGTTCCCTCGTAGTCTCATTCACTTTTAGAAAAACTGCTCAGGGAGTTTAGTATCGGACCGTCTCAGAAAAGGCAGATTTTCATCATAATTTTAATTGAACAGTATCGACTGTTTCTTCTCTGGCCAGGCTCTTCCAATCACTACTACTTTTTTTTTCTTTTTAGTTTTAGTTAAAAAATGTTTTTTAACCCACCTGAATCCCTAGACATTAAGTTTTAAATTGGGTCCAGCTGGTCTGCTTTGTTTGTTTAAAGCAGAGTTTACCAGTAAATTAATCGCCAGTGTTTGTATTCCTTTAAAATCTAAAATGTTTAACTTGTTGTAAACATATCTTTGTGTATGTAACAGCAAGCTACATTTACATACGAATTGGGAACTCCATCCTGTATTAACTCTAATTTGAAGATTTGTTGATAGCCATCCTTACCAGGCTACTTGACTTTTTTAACTAGTTGCTTTGGAGCCTCTAAGTGTTTTGGTTGTTGGTCGTGTGTCTTTTCTTGGCTGTATCTAGTGTTGCCACCATGGATTTGTCAACAGCCTTGGTCCAAGATCTTGATTTAGTGGTGTGTTGAGAGCACTTACATGTAACTGTGCATGGATAAAGATAGAAGGAACCCCAAAATCATTTTGTGTTTGGAATGTACTTTTCAGGAGACTATATATATATTATTTCTGAGATCATATATAATTACATCATTTCTCCCTTTAGGAGCAAGATCGAGCCTCTGAGTGGGGATTCTCTTAGGGTAACGTGAAAGTTAGTGTTGAATTTCCTTGCAGTTGGTCATTTTGCCATAGAGGTGAAGTGTACAGTTAGAGAGACCTGTGAACAGTTTAGTTTGGAAAGCTTTTGTGGCAAGCAAGAAGGCTGCATTCTCTGTTGGAATAGCTGGCATTTGACTAGAAGGAATAATGTGTGAAAAAACTACTTGGTCAACTTGTCTGCGACTTTCCTCCAGATGCTGTTACCTAACTTATGATACTGTACTGGATTCTTAACTGTTTCTATGATATCATTCTGATTCAGTGTTTTTTTTTTTTAAAGATTAATGACATCCTTTCTATTTTGAGACATGTGTCTTATAGCAGTTACTGCTCTTTCTCATAGTTCTCAAAGATTTCTAAAGTACGAGTTGTGTACATTTTCTTTCATTTTTTTTCTTGAAGCAGTCTGTCTTGGTTAATAATCACCAACCAAATTTAGCTGTAGTAAGAGAAGGAAAACATTTCCTGAGGACAGTAAAAGGTAAAATATCATTAAGTACAAATATACCACCTACAGAGAAAAGATTTATTTTGATAAAGTGGCTCATTAGCCTGATGTATGAAGTAAGTTTTTAGTTAGTGATTTAGAATAGTAAATTTAAATCCTCTTAATATGAGTACCCATTCACCATTGCTGTCTATAGACCGTAGAGCTTATTAGTTGAAGTACATCTCTCAGGATCCTTACTCTCAAGAAGTTGGAAGTCTCATTGAGAACACTGGCTGGGAAGTTCTCTGGTTCTGTATTGTATTATTGTGGAATTAAAAACAGTGAGAAGTACAGAGAGTGCTCTAGAAATGAGAAGATCTAGCGCCAATGCTATATTTAACGTTCTTTTTCTGGACAATAGTAGAGCAATGATCCAGTCCTATTTAGCATTTTTGGAGTGAAATTGTTAGAAGCATTTTTTTTGGGTTAGCGTTTTGAACAAACATATCAAGTTCACCTTGAAGGCTGGAAGATTTGGAGCTTTTCAAAGGAATAAATAAATACAATAGATAAACCATGGATATTTTCTGTGCAAAGGCATTGTGGACTGGGTTCCTGAGACTGTAGTTTGAAGAAGCACCACTCCTGTCATTCTGGTGTGTCTCCACTGAGTATGTTCTCCTAGTCAAAAAATTATGTATATTTTATTTTAGTGATTTTTATTATTTACTTGTTTTTGAGACAGTGTCTTGCTATGTAGCTAATAGTGGCCTTGAACCCAGGGATTCACCTACTTTGGTTTCCTAAGTGCTAGGATAAAAGATATACTCTGTGTTATTACATCTGGATTATTTTTATTTTTTTGAGACAGAGTGTCTTTATTTTGTAGTTTTGGAGCTCTGTGTGTAGAACATGCTGGCCTCGAACTCAGAGATCCACCAGCCTTCTGAGTGCTGAGATTAGAGGCACTTGATACCATGCCTGGCTTGTATAGTGTACTTTAACATCTCATTTTCATTTAAATTTTTTGTTGATATTTTTATTTTGAGACTACTCACAAGGTGTTGGTCACTGTTACTATGCCTTTAGAATTTCTCATTAGTTAGTCTCAGGTCTGTGGCTCTTGATTACTTTGGTGGGATTCTTCTAAAGTTAGTGTCTGTTGTGTTGTTTTCTTTGGTTCTATGCTAAGAAATTAGATTTTTTTTCCTCACAGATTGTAAGATAGAATATTCCAAAGGTGGCTTTCACATTTGTGTTTAAAACTAGTATAATAGTCAAATTAACTAGAGTCTCAATGACTTGAAAAATAAAGAGATATGACTCTACATCATGCCATGCTTTGTGAAGACACTGATTTGCAAAAATGAAACTTTTCTTTTTTTTGTGTTTCTCAATTAGAGCTAATATCTCAGAGGAAATTTGAGGAGATCAAGAAGGCCAATGAAGCCGCAGCCAGGAAACTTGTGGAGGAACAGTGTAGCTCCTCTTCCTCCGATGAAGGGGATGAAGACTTGGAGGGAAAACAGGGGAAAATCGTCGCTAATACGTTTGTATCATACACTGCTCACACAGGTATTAGCTTAACAATCTTGACCTTTTTGCTAAAAGTCTCTTTCTGATATTGTGTAGTTATAGTTTAAATTACTAAACAGAATAGTTTTTCACTTTTAGTATGGACATCTTGTGAAGTTGCATCCATTTTGCTATTTAAATTATGTGTTAATACTAGTCTTTGTACCTAGTAGATTCTGTGGCAAGTGGTCTTTACAACTTTCACTCCCAGGGAAACAGGTAGGATAAGCGGTTACTGACTGCGATTCTCTGAGGACAGGACTGTGGGGGCTGTGGGGGGCCCCTTTCAGGATAGTCTTCATTTTCTTCTCCTTTTAATCACATTAACATTGCCTTCAGGTCCTTTTTTATTCTTGACTTGATTATTGGAGTTTTACATTTTAAATTTGATTTTCATACTGTTTTTAAAAATGCATATTTATAATCTGTTGTATATGTTTGGGCTGTGCTTTAAAGCAACCCTGCCCTCCTTTATTAAATGTGAGAGAGGACCATAGTGATTCTGGTCTATGCTTATAGTAATTAATATCAAGTTATTAAAATTCATTTTAAAAGTTATTTCAAAGATCAATATCAATACTCTTAAGCTTTCTAAATCTTATGCTTAGGTCATTAGAAACATTAACATTTCTCAGTATTTTTAGATATGTTTTATGCTGTTTATATAGTCTTATGTTACACATGCTTATATTCTCATTTGAATTCTTCTCACTTTCAAAGAGCTAGAAAATTTTTTAGCTAGGAAATGACTCTTCATAGGAGAGAAGATTCTTTAGGAGAGAAGATTCTTTCAAAATTACACAATTAGTGAATGGCAAAGTTGGCTTCAACCTGATTTGCTCCGCTTTTGAATTTTTATTGGGTTCCATGTATTTTCTGTATAAAAGCAGCTTGATTCTGAATTAGACTAGACAGCTACTCTTGAACCTGTTTATTGGGGGGGGGGGAAATCAGTAGACTGGTTAAAAGGACAACTCACAAGACAAGCGGGCATTGTTTGTTTCTGACTAATTGGCATTTTCAATTGACTCAGGGTCTGTCTGTCTGTTATGTGAAATGAGTCCAGTGACAGTAATTACATAGAGTGGGTTGGGATGAAGTAGCACTGCTTGTCATATAGTACATGCTGTTTACTGAAATGTCAGACATATTTTATAAACTTGAGTATTAGAGGTTTTCTACCATGGCTGGTTTTCTTTCTGTCCTTGTGTTTTTAAAAGATTTCCACCTAAAAAATCTGGCCTTCCTTTAGATATAGGCCTTTTATCATAATTCCACAGCAGCTCTTCTGTTTGTTACTGACTTGTTCCTTAGTTATTACACAGTGCTTTGCTGAGAACAGAGTTGTTGGCACAACAGGATCAAGCATAGCAGAGTGTGTACATTAGTTGGAATAAATATATGACAATATGAGAGTTAAGTCTTCAGGCTGACTCATTTAGTGTGTGTGCTGTTACTTACCCACTCCAGTCTATTATACTTTCTGAGTTATCTACATGGACTGATGAAACTGCAAAGGTTGATGTTTCTAATAAGAAACTTGCCACATTTCCTGAGGAATAAAGGAAGTTCTGCTAAAATGTCAAGCCTAGCAAAATAAAAGTGGGTGAAAGCAACTTTAAGGTCAGAGAATTTCTTGTTTCTGGCTGACTTCCTAAATATAACTCATAGCACAAATCCTAATTGGTCTTATAATAAAATTTTGGAGTCAGATATCAAGATATCGGGATAAATGCTGAAAGATCAGAGAGCCAGCCACTAGAGGTCTTTTTACCTCTACCAAATCCTCAGACCAAAGGGAGGGGGAAGGAGGGAGATAGGGAGATCTTGTCTCTTCCCACCTTATATTCCTCGATGCTCAGCCATATCACTTTCTCTCTCAAACTCCTTAGTGCTAGGATTAAAGGCATGTGTGCATCCCAATTACTAAGGTCAAAGGCATGAGATCCTAAGTGCTCATATTAAGTATCAGGGTAAAGAGGATCTCACTTACACCTTTTTAGGTAGGAGGCAGTATTTACCTTTAAATATGGCATATAGTAAAATAACACAGCTATCTTTTTGTGTAGACAGTAAAAAATACTGTCTTTGCATGCTTTATGAGTTTTTAGCAGCTTTTGTCTCAATTTTTGTATCAAATACATTAACACTTGGATTCTCATTCCTGAATGTCCTGCACTATGCATGTAATAAATCAAGGAAACTGGGACAGTTAAGTGTTTTAATTTAACAAATGCCAGAGTCATGGGATGGTCTCCATTCTGTACTGGTGAGTTGAACACTAGCACATTAGCAAGAAACCCATTTTTATAGTGTCGGCCTTTGCATTTCTGTGATTCTCTTCTCTCAATGTCAGCTTGCATGGCTTTATTCTAAAGTTATGTCATCTTCACCCATGTCCACCTCATGTTAGAAACAATGGCTTTCCTTGTTCCTGTCCTACTAGCTCTAGCCTCCATCTCAGAAACACACACATTAAACCACAGTGGGATTCTCACCAAAGCCTCCTAGATTTTACTCGGAAGACTTTAAACATACTTATTTATTGATTGATTGTTGAAACAGGGTCTCATTTTGTAGCTCTACCTGGTCTAGAACTTGCTGTTCACCTCGTTTACCTCTTTCTTCCTCAGCCTCCACTTGTTAAGTGCCTGACTTGTTAAGTGTACCATTTAATCCCTACACACTGGCTTTATCCACTGCAGGCCTGTATGGCTACTGTCAGCACTTGACAGAAGAGAAAACTAAAAAGCATTATTGTGTGAATAAACTGATGAAATTTAAAATGTTACATATTTTTTAAAGCCAGTTGTATTGTAAGGAAAATAAGCATACTGATTATAGTTATAGTTATTCTGTTTGAGGATATTTTAGAAACTTAAATGCCAATTTAAAATAAAATGTTTGTCTTTGTAATTTTGTAGTTGAATGTTTTATGTTTGTTCCTTAACACCTTAAATGACATTTATGTTTATGTTATGGTAGGGCACACTTTTGTTCTGTGTTTAGTTAGATGATTTTAAAAAATTAACTAAGATTTTTATTAGTTTTTTCTGGCAACAAATTTTGGTTTGAACTAGATTATTGGCATGGAGAATTTTATCCTTATATAAGTATATATTATTGACCTCCTTTTATTCAGTCAGTCTATGTTGAATCATTTTGTTATGTTAAAGGCATGCAAGTTCATTTTTCTTACACCTCCCTTTTGGTGTCATTTGTATTTGGAATGCTGTTCTGTCATTCTTTTATTTTCTTTTCTTAGACTTTTTTTTCATTATAGCATAGAATGTGCACAGAATATACTTACTTAAATTAAGGTCACTGACTTCTGTGTCTCAGATTTCTCATGTATAACTCTGAGATAATAATAGTTTATCTTATGGTGATATTCTTAGTACTTGGAAAGAAATACTTAATATTTCTATTACTTAAAGGAAATGCAGTCTGGTAATTTTTATTTCCTAAAAATGCTTATACTGCTATTTAAAGCAGAAGTAGTAAGCATAATCTATGAAACATGGTGGTTGTACTGTAGGAACCTCAGCATCTTATTCATTTACAAGATTTTACTATGAGTGTGTTATCTGCTGCCTCTCCCCTTCAGTGGTTAGCTTTTCATTTTCCTTCCTACTTCAACTTTTCATACTTTATTACTTGCCATATTGGTGATCGTGCCAGTGGTTTCGCCTCCACCAGAATTGTTAGGGATTTCAGCAGAAAGCAAGCCAGTGGGGGCTGAAGTGCTGTTAATCCATGGACTTGGTAAGCCCTCGTTGGTTCATGGAGTATAAATTTTTCTTTGTTAAGCTTTGAGGTTTTGTTATATTTTCTACAGTTAATGCTTGGCATTTGTCATAGAATGTGATTGTTAGTGAAGATATGTTGTTCCTAGATGTTGTTTACTGTGATGTTTTCAATTTTTAAATTTTAAGATGGCGACATACATGAACTAGAGCGAACAAAGCAGTATGTGAATGAAGCTTTTCAGGCAGGGGCTATGACATGCCTAATTTGTATCGCTTCAGTGAAGAGGAACCAAGCAGTAAGTTTTCCTTTATGTCTCTGCCCAAGTATCATATCTTACATTCATATACGTAGCTGTCTATTGTACTTGTGTTTGCTTAAAAATTCATTTGACAATTTTATATGTGAATTCATCTTCATTTTGTAATTCTAAAAAGTTTAAGGAGTTATCTCTAAGTAATTTTTACACTATTGAGATCTGAAAGAAGTCTCAAGTCTAATGCACATGTCGCTTTGCATCTGTTTAGAGAGTCTTACAGACAAAATGTTACTGTGTGGTGCTGTGGTCTAACCTGAGCCCTGTGCATGTGAGGCAAGTGAATTATCTCTCAGCTACATATTTTCAGTGAGCTTGAAATAAAGACAGCCATGGTCTTTGTCTTCCTGGAACTAGATATTGAGAGTGACACCTATGGTTTAGTAGCTTCTTAAAATGTTGAAAGCATTGTGGGAAGTGGCTAGGGTAATTGGGGGAAGAAAGGATCAGACATAACTGATACTGTTGTAAGAGTTCTTGCCTGATGATGAAGCTATCATAAATTTCAAAGAGCATTAATGGAGCCTTTAAAGAGAAGTGACAGCTGAACATGACAGACTCAACTTTAAGACCTCATACTAATTCTTTACTGTTATAGTAGCATTCAGTCAGGTCCGAGGAAATATTTTGGTAATGGAGGGTGAAGCAGGAGCAGAGGCAGATGTCCTCTTACTCAGAGCTACGTCTCTGTGGCTTTCTGTGACTTCAACTCCTGAGTAGTGTACACCAATGCTTGGTCTCTGTGTAGCTCCCTCAGCCCCATCTCTTCAAGGTTATTCGACTGCCTTGGGAACTGACTTGGTCAATATACAGGTTAAATGTAACACTAAGGAGTTTTTGTCCTCTAGATCAATATTGTTCCGGGGGAATTGGTAAATGTCCCAGTTGTTAGGGTGTCAGAACAGCATGGTTTTGTTTGTTTGTTTGTTTGTTTTTCAAAAGGCTTGCTGCATTACTGGACTACTGTGGCCTTAGTAGTAATATTTTTTACAAAGTATCATTTGGCATTTTTTCTTCCTTATCTTGTCCATTGACTCTTCTCAGTTCCCATTTTAGGCAAGCTTTTGGGGAATCAAAACTAAGAAATTAGCTGTTTCTTTTTTATGTGGTGCTGCTGTCTACTTTATGGTACATGTCTGCTTTTTTTTTTTCTCCCCAAATAGTTGTAATAAGGAAACCAGAACTATGTTAAAATAATAATAGACTTAAAGATTAATTTAATATTATTCATGAGGCTTAAAAATAAGTTATGTATGAAAACACGTATGCCACATTGGATTTGGAAGTGAAAGGCAACTTGGTGGGCTTTCTTATTTTACCTTTATGTGGGTTCTGGGACTCCAACTTGGGACTCCCTCACCTTGCACAGTAAGTGCCTGTAACTGATGAGCCATCTCACTGGCTCTTTCTTAAGCTTTACTGTTTTATATATCCTTTTGCTGAGTTTTTTGAATTTTGTGTTAACTGTTAAGAGTTACAAGATTTATATAACAAAACAGGTTATTTGTACACACACAAATTTTATGGCTAGAATTCATTTGTTTTATTTATCATTTATAATTGGGAATAACATGTCAAACAATAAGAAATTGATGAAGTTATGTTACATAAATCTATATGATAGAATATATACTGTATTTGATAAGGATAAATGCTTCTATCATGTTTTGAAAGATATTAGTACCAGTATGTGTATGTAAATATGTATACACATATACACATCATGTAGGTTGTTAGCTTTAGGGGTTTTTTTGGCTAATTAAATCTGGATGATTAATAATTTTCTTTTAAATATTATACCACTAAATACATTTTTGTAAAGATCATGTCTTCCATGATATTAAATGGAGTTTCTTTCGTTTTTTAGTCTTTAGATAAATTTTGAAAATAATTCAGTGTGTGATAATCATTTTAAAGAGTTCCATAACAAAGAAAAATCATATATAATACATTTTGACACCTTTGTCTTAGGTTTGGAGCTGCTCAGGATGTTACTGTATATTCCATATGCCCTGTATTCAGAAGTGGGCTAAAGACAGTCAGTTTCTTGTATCTTCTGTGACAGATGAGGATTTTGGAAAGAAAGATTATCCTTGGCCATGGTAATGTTTTCTGTTTCATTGGATTTTAAGCTGTGAAATAAATAAACATTATATATGAGAAGATGTGTTGCTAGAAGTTTCAGTTTGTTTTGCTTTCCATTACTTGTCTGGTTGTGAAGATAGGAGACCTTGATAATGTTTTCCTTTTAGTTTTTATATAAATATTTATATCTTTCAACTGTTTGGACAAAATGTCAGTTATTTATAAACATGAGGTGGGGCATTGACTTTCAGTTTATACTTTAAAAATCATTATATGTAAGTGTGTTTGTGCGTGTATGCATATTGTATGTCTCTATGGGTTTGTGCACAGAAGTGCTGCTATCTGTCAGCATCATCTGTCTCCCCTGCAGCTGCAGTTTCATACAGGATAGTGTGAGCCACATGATACTGCTCTGGGAACTGAACTCAGGTCCTCTGTAATAGCATCCAAGCTATCTCTCCATACCTTGTTTTTGAAATTTAATTATAAGAACAGATGTGTTTTGGTTATTCTGAACATTTGTGTGGTGTTTATTTGGAAGTACAGCATGTTTTTATGACAATGAGAATACATTGAGTTTTATACAGAGCAGATGTAAATGGTGATATACAAATAGCCTGGTGCAGTACACTGACTGTACTCAGTTTCTTGGGAAGAAACAAGGCTTAGAGCATCTTTTAGGAATGATTTATGATGATCTCCAAGTGAATTTTTGATAGAGTTGAAGGTACTAGTTATTCCTAGTACCCAAATTTACTTTGATGTTGTAATGTGTAACTCATTCTGCTTTAGCAGAGAATATGAAGCTATATTTAAACTTTTCTTTGACTTAAGTGAACTGAAAATATGTGTATTTTGTTTTAGAGATGGAACATTAGGAAGTTCTTAGAGCTGGAGTAATGACTAGTGGTGAAGAGTATTTACAGCTCTTGAAGAGTACGCAGATTTAGATCTCAGCACCCATAGCATAGTTCACAACTATCTGTTCCAGGGCACCCGACAC
The DNA here is from genome assembly GCA_004025045.1 of Sigmodon hispidus. Lineage (NCBI taxonomy): Eukaryota > Metazoa > Chordata > Mammalia > Rodentia > Cricetidae > Sigmodon > Sigmodon hispidus. The sequence goes on from PVIH01004584.1 coordinate 126,591, forward strand.
CTTTAGGGTTTTTATAGGCACCAGGCATGTATGTGATCCATATGAAGTACTCATAAAATAAAAAATAGATACACATCTAAATAAAGGAAAATTAGGAAATTCTTTATGTTCAAATTTTGTTTTGTTTTCAAGACAGGATTTTGCAGTGCAGCTTTGGTTGTCCTGGAACTCTTTCTGTAGACCAGGCTAACCTGTACAGGCCTTTTTTTCTCCCTCTTAATTCTAGGATTTGTTATGTTACTTCTTGCTATATTAAATATATATATATATGTATATATAGCTATATTGTATATATAGAATATGTATACAATGATTGCTTTTTAAATTTCTTTTTGGTAATATATTTTATTTATAGATCATATAACCAAACTTTAAGAAAGCTGAGCCTTATATATATATCTCTGGGTGAATGTAGTTTGTAGAAATTTTGGTTAAAAATCTTGGCTAGTAGAAAGCTAGTGTTACTTTCACTTTGTGATTGTATTTTGGATATCTGTGTTTAATGCGTAGCAACTAACTACATGTGACTATGTCAGGTTTTAGAAGCATAAATACTTGCCGAGATTTATGCATAGCCTCATTTCACATGCCATATTTGGCTGTTGGCCAATGTTGGAGAATGTGAGTATAAAATAGTTCCATATCTCAGGAAGTTACGTTGTGGAGAATTTTAGTAAGAATTTTTTTTTTTTTAACCTACAAAAAAAATAATGAAAGTATAGTGTTGTTACTGTTGTCTCTTATGCTGCTTTTAATGATGGGATTAATATTTCACTTCTTTTTTGTAGTCCAAAATGTAGATTTGAATACAAAAGATCAGAAACACCTAGTAGATATTATTGCTACTGTGGGAAAGTAGAAGATCCACCTTTAGATCCATGGCTTGTACCTCATTCGTGTGGCCAAGTATGTGAGAGGGAATTTAAACCTCCTTGTGGCCATAAATGTTTACTACTCTGCCATCCAGGTGAGTTGTTTGTGGCTGGTTGTTTCTTCTTAATATTGAAGCAAACAAAATTATCCAAGTTGAATTGGAGTTTGCTAGGAGAAGGGATTACCCTTTAAAGTAGCAATGAAGAAAATGATCTGGAAAATGTAAAACTTTAGTTTTGGTTACTGACTTTTAATTACACCTCCTCCTCTTTGTTGCATTTCAGGTCCCTGCCCTCCTTGTCCAAAGATGGTCACAACTACTTGCTACTGCAAGAAAGCAAAACCTATCCCTCGCAGGTGCAGTGCCAAGCAGTGGTCTTGTCAGTTGCCCTGTGGGCGAAAGCTGCTTTGTGGGCATCATAAGTGTGAAAATCCTTGTCATGCAGGTAAAAGACCATATGTGAGAAACTGACTTTAAACAGAGTCAAAGCTGTTTTCGTTCCTGTTAGTATTTGTATGTATTTAGACTTTTTTGTCCCACCAGCCACTTCCCAGATAATTGACTCAGAGGCTTAATATTACTTATAAATGTTCAGCCAGTAGATCAAGCTTATTACTAACTAGCTCTTACGCTTAAATTAACCCATAATTCTTATCTATGTTTAGCCATGTGGCTTGGTACCTTTTTTAGTCCAGTGTTTTCATCTTGCCTCATTTACGTCTGGCTGATGACTGTGACTCTACCTTTTCTCCTTCTAGAATTCTCCTAGTTTGTCTGTCTCGCTATTGGCCAGTCAGCATTTTATTAAACCAATATGAGTGACAAATCTTTACAGTGTATAAGAGCAATATCCTTCAGCATTTGTGTGCTAATTTACGATTGTAATTTTAGGAAACTGTCGGCCTTGTCCAAGAGTTAGTAGACAAAAATGTGTGTGTGGCAGAAAGGAAGCAGAACGAAGTTGTGCAAGCCCTGTGTGGCACTGTGACCAAGTAAGTGTTAGTGCCTCTGATGGTGGGTGTCAGAGGGTACAGCTGACTGAAAGGGTAAAGAGGAACAACAGATACAGCTATTTTTCAATTTAATAGCTACTGAAAAAAGAGTTGTCTTTTATTTTCTGATAATAAGTTAATTGCTGAATTCTTAATTCAGTGTATTGTTTTACTCCTTACCTTCTTTCTTTGTGCTCTTGCTGTCCTGTTCTGCTCTTGAGATAATGCCACTGAGAAGTAGCATTGCGGGTTGCTTTTTCCTAGGGTTGGAATGGGCTTACTACTGGTTAGAAGTCTGGTGGATGGTCATACAAAGCTGAGGATACATCTGTCCTTTCTTACAATTTTTGATATACTTTTTGGTATACATGGAATAAGTATACATATGTAAATGTGTTTACATAAATGTATATGACATCTGTGTTAGAGCTAAAGCATACTGGGATGGGCATAATGGAATTGTTTGTGAGTACAAGTAAGTTATGTTTTATATTGACTTCTTGTGTAGTTTTAATCTCTTGATGAGTGCATTTATTTTAGGTGTGTGGAAAGACTTTGCCATGCGGTAATCATACATGTGAGCAAGTTTGTCATGTTGGTGCCTGTGGAGAGTGTCCTCGCTCCGGGAAGAGGTCCTGTCCATGTCAGAAATCAAGTAAGACTTGTTTTGAAGGAAATGATCTATTAAGCTGTGAGAAGATATGGAAGAAATGTCAAACATAACAAGCTAATTTGAAACTGATGTGCCCTATAGGAATCAAAGTACATGACTTTCTGAAAAAGCAAAATAGTGACAGAAATTAGGGGCTAGGGAGATGGAGGGCTGACTGGCTGGTACATCAGGGTTTAGGGTGCTGAAACTCCTCTGTGAGATGTTATGTACCAGTCACTGTACTTCTGTTCATATCTACAAGATCACCAGACTTGGAGTGACACTTCGTATCAACTGGAGTTTCGAGTGATTGTGATACATCATTGTAAGGTCATCAGTTGTAACAGTCCATCTCTTGGTATATACACATTGGTACTGAAGGAGGCTGTGCTTTTGTTATCTCTAGCTTCCTCTGTGAACTTAGTTTTGGTTGTTTCTAGAGCAGTCTAGTAGTTTGAGAAAGATTTCTTGACTTCTGCAATAGGAGTCATTTGTAAGATCGTTTTATTGGTTGTCATAATGTGATCATTAAGGTGAGTTTTATAGCAGTTTTTTTTTTTTTGTATTTTTTTCCATCCTGTGAAATTGAACAAATTTAAAAAAAAAAAAAATTCTGCATATGTGGAAATCCTTCAGAGTTTTTATGTCCTCATACTCATTTTCTAGTTAACAATTTCTGAAGTAATTTGCTCAAAAATGCTTGTTTATACTAACTTGTGTGTCAAATTTTTTGTATGAAACATAAACTTGCTAGGTGTGGTGGTGTATGCCTTTAATCCCAGCATGTGGGAGACAGAGGCAAGTCAGTCTGTGTATTTGAGGCCAGCCTGGTCTACATAATGAGTTCTAGGACATCGAGGACTACATAATAGAAAGGCTCTGTCTTTTTTTTTTTTTTTTTTAAAAAAAAAGATAAGCTTGCCAGTGTTGGCAGTGGTTGGGAGGTATAGGCAGGGGAATTATGTTTAGGTTTACCCTTGCAGAAATATTAGAAATTATTTTTATTAAAGTTAATTTTCTAATACTATATGGTTATAGAATTACTGTGGTTCAAAAGGGCTGTCATCCCTTAGGAACTAAAGAACAGGGATCTTTGTAAATGAGTCACTACTGCTGTATCTTATTTAATGCTGACAATTTGTCTGCTTGCAGAGTTTTCTTTGCCTTGTACAGAAGATGTACCAACTTGTGGAGACAGCTGTGACAAAATGCTTGAGTGTGGAATCCATCGGTGTTCACAGCGTTGCCACCGAGGGCCTTGTGAAACATGCAGACAAGTTAGTGGTGTCCCATACACTTTCTTTCAAGAGCTGTGCATCAAAATACATCAGAGAAACTTGTGTGTTTTTTCTTACTACTTTCATTGACATCTGTGTTATTGTCTGTATTATCCAATATTTATAGTATTGATCAAGAAATCAAATCTGGACATAACCCTTTATTATTTTCCTTGATACAAATTATATATTGTCATTTGCATAGTTCAGTGTGAGGCTGTTTGCTTCCAGAAGGTATTAAGAGCTGTATTGAATTCAGCTTAGTTGCAATGGAAATGGACATACCTAGATTTGAGACTTTAAGCTTAAATATGTACATTTAACTACATACTGCTCTGTTAACTAGTGTTATGGTTGGAATCACCTGTACCTTGCCCTATAATTTGTTTGTGTGTTAGTTTTTACTGTTTGATACCAGATTTCTACTAAATTTCATAAATAATTTATATGAGGTCCTACTTGGAATAAAGTAAAACAAATATTTCAGAGGAGACTGTTTTGGTTTAGTTAGGTTTTAATACATATTTATTACTAAGAATTTTGTTCTTTTAGCAGTCACAAAAATGGTGTGGAGAAAAACATAATTAGTCAATTTAACAATGTTTCTTGTCCTTGGTTTAGGAAGTGGAAAAGCAATGTCGCTGTGGAAAGCACACAAAGCGAATGCCATGTCACAAACCTTATCTTTGTGAAACTAAGTGTGTTAAAATGCGAGACTGTCAGAAACATCAGTGTAGGAGAAAGGTATGTATGATAAACTTGGGAAACTGAAAAGTTGTTGAATTTTTCCTTTTGAGCATGTGATAAACACTTTTAATTTGTTTTTGAAGTATCAGACATATTCTTTGTTTTCTGTATCAAATTACTAAATATTTTAGGTCAACAGCTGCTTTTATTAGTGGGAAATCATGTCAGGTTTTGAATGTGGTGGTACAGATGGGTCAATCACTCAGGAGTCTGAGACAGAAGGACCTTGAGTTTGAGGATAGCCTGGGCTAAGATAGCATGACTTTGTCGCAAAACAAAACACAGTGTTAGAGTAACAGTATTTTGGTGGTTGATGCTTAGCAAAGGTTAGGTGGTTTCTCTTTGAAGAGACACCATGACCTTGGCAACTCTTTTTTTTTTTTAACTTTTTATATCCCAACCACTGTTCTCCCCTTCATGACTCTTCTGCTCCCCATCTCTGCCTCCCCTCCAGCCCACCTTCCCATCCACTCCTCCAGAAAGGTAAGGCCTCCCATGGGCAGTTAACCAAGGACCACGTCAACTCTTACAAAGAAAACACTTTATTGGGATGGCTTACAGTTTCAGAGGCTCAGACCATTAACATGGTGGGGAGCATGGCAGTGAGCTGGCAGCCATGCTCCTGAAGAGGTAGCTGAGAGTCTTACCTCTTACAGGCAACAGGAAGTTGACTAAAATACTAGGTGGTATCCTGAGCATAGGAAGCCTCAAAGCCCATCCCACACTTCCTTCAACAAGGCCATATCCATTCCAACAAAGCCTTTCCTCATGAGATGATGGGGGTCAATTACACTCAAGTCACTGCAGATGGTAATAGAAATTAGATCTATGCCTGGCTTGGAGTGAATCTGATTATAGTATTTTGTTGGTTTTTTAGAGTTATAGCTCTTACATTTTTTCTTTCTTTATAAAATATACCTTGTCCTTGGTAAGATTTCTGGTTCCTAAGTTCATTGAAATGTGAATAATTTCACCTTTTCATTTAGTGTTAATGCATATCTTTTCTTATTTTTGTACTTTAATTTTATTAAGTCTTTAATATCTTTTCTTATTTTTATACTTTAATTTTATTAAGTCTTTACATTTAAAGTACATTTCTTTTTTCTTTTTTATTTATTTTTTATTATGAATAAAGTCATATTTTTTACTCATGTATATCCTTCTTCAAGCTCCCTTCCCCCTCCCAACCCTTCCAGTCACACTCTTTTCTCCACATCTCTTTATCTCCTCCCCAGCAAGGGCAGGAGGTCCCAAGGTCCCAATATGGCTTAGTTCAGCATCCACTCCGGCAGATCCAGTTTCCTCCCCCCAACACCAAGACAGAGTCAGATGTTCCTCTGGAGGGAGTGGGATCCAAGATGCCAGTCCAAGGTGTTTCAGATCCCAAACTGTTCAGGGGTTGTGGTTTGCAGCTTAGACATGCTTTACTTTTTGCTTATTTGTTTAGAGTCCACTAATGAGTGAGTACATCCTCTGCTTCTCTTTCTGGGTTTGTGATACTTTGCTCAGGAGGATATTCTCCAAATCCATCCATTTGCCTGCAAATTTTAGGATATAATTTTTTCTTACTGCTGAGTAGTACTCCATTGTGTAGATGTACCACAGTTTGTTAATCCATTCTTTAGTTGAGGGACATCTAGGTTGTTTCCATGTTCTTGCTTTTACGAATAATGCTGCTATGAACATAATTGAACTAATGCCTTTGGAGTGCGCATGTGCATCTTTAAGGTATACACCCAGAAGTGGTATTGCTGAATCTTTGGGGAGATTGATTCCCAGTTTTCTGAAAAACCACCATACTGCTCTTTATTTTCTGAGAAACCACCTTTTGCTCTCTTATTGCTTTAGCTAAAACATCGAGAACTATAAGGGGAGAGAGAACATCCTGGTCTAGTTCCTGATTTTAGTGGAATTGCTTTGAGTTTTTCTCCATTAAGTTTGATGTTGGCTGTCGACTTCTTGTAAATATATTTAGATATTTTCCCTGTATTCCTGATCTCTCCAGGGCTTTTGTCATAAAGGAGTGTTGGATTTTGTCAAAGGCTTTTTCAGCATCTAAGGATATGATCATGTGGTTTTTTTTTTTTTTTTTTTTCCTTCAGTTTGTTTATATAATGTATGACCTTTATGGTTTTTCGTATGTTGAACCATCCCTGCATTTCTGGAATGAAGTCTACTTGATCATGGTGGATGATAGTTTTTATATGTTATTGTATACGGTTTGCCAAAATTGTGTTGAGAATTTTAGCATCAATATTCATGAGAGAAATCGGTCTATAATTCTCCTTCTTTGTTATGTCTTTAGTGACTTGAGTATTAGGGTAATTGTGGCCTCATAAAAGGAATTTGGCAATATTCCTTCAGTTTCTGCTGTGTGAAATAGTTTGAGGAGTAATGGTAGTAATTCTTCTTTGAATGTCTGCTAGAATTCTGCACTGAAACCATCTGAACCTGTGCTTTTTTTTTTACTTGTGAGACTTTTAATGACAGCTTCAATTTCCTTAAGGGTTATAGGTCTGTTTAGATAATTAATCTGTTCTTCATTTAATTTTGGTAAAAGGTACCTGTCCAAAAAGCTGTCCATTTCTTGTAGGTTTTTCATTTTTGTGGAATATAGATTTTCATAGTATGATCTGATGAGTCTCTGGATTTCCTGGGGGTCTGTTTTTATGTCCTCTTTTCATTTCTGATTTTGTTGATTTGGATACTCTCTCTTTGCCTTTTGGTTAGTTTGAATAAGGGTTTATCTATCTTGTTATCTTTCTCAAAGAACCAACTCTTTGATTCATTGATTCTTTGTATTGTTCTATTTATTTCAATTGTAGTGATTTCAGCTCTAAGTTTGATTATTTCCTGCCTTCTACCCCTTCTAGGTGAGTTTGCTTCTAATTGTTCTAAGACTTTCAGCTGTGCTGTTAGTTCTCTAGTGTGTGATTTCTCTAGGATTTTCGTATAGGCATCTAGTGCTATGAATTTTCCCCATAAGACTGCTTTTATTGTGTCCCACAAGTTTGGGTACATTGTAGATTCATTTTCATTAAATTCTAGGAAGACTTTGATTTCTTAATTTCTTCCTTGATCCAGAGGTAGTTCATCTGAGTGATGTTTTGTTTCCATGAGTTCGTAGGCTTTCTTTGATTTTTGATGTTGTTGAACTCTAACTTTAGGCCCTGGTGGTCCGATATGATACAAAGGATTATTTCCATTATTTTGTATGCATTGATATTTGCTTTATGACCAATTATGTGCTCAATTTTAGGTAAAGTTCAATGTGGTGCTGAGAAGTATGTATATTCCTTTGTGTTTGGGTAGAGGCTTCTTTAAATATCTATTAAGTCCATTTGCATCATAACCTCTGTTAGACTCCTTATTTCTCTGTTGAGTTTCTGTCCAGTTGACCTATCCAGGGGTGAAAGTTGGGTATTGAAATCTCCCACTATTAGGGTGTGAGAATTGGTTTGGGACTAGAGCTTTAGCAGTGTTTCTTTTACATAGATAGGTACCCTTATATTAGGGGCATAAATATTCAGGATTGAAATCTCTTTTTGACCAGTTTTTCCTGTGATGAATAAGTAATGTCCATCTTGGTCCCTTTTAATTGATTTTAGTTTGAAGTCTACTTTGTTGGATATTAGGATGGCAACCCCAGCTTGATTCTTAGGGCCATTTGATTGGAAAATCTTTTCTCAACTCTTTACTCTGGGCCTGTATCTGTCTTTGTGGTTGAGGTGTGTTTCTTGTTTGCAGCAGAAGGATGGCTTCTGTTGTTGTATCCATCTTGTTAGTGTGTGTCTTTTTATAGGTGAGTTGAGTCCATTGATATTAAGGGATATCAGTGATCACTGATTGATGTTTCCTGCTATTTTTGGTGGTAGCTTGTATGTATTTCCTCTCCCTGGGCTTTTCTTTTGTGGGATTATTGAATGTTTGTGGTTTCATGGGTGTATCTGTGATCCTTAGGTTGGAGTTTTCCCTCTAATGTTTTCTGGAGGGCCAGATTGGTAGATAGGTATTATTTCAGTCTGATTTTGTTATGGAATATCTTGTTTACTCTATCTATGATGATTGATAGTTTTGGTGGGTATAGTAGTCTAGGTTGGCAGCCATACTCTTTTAGTGTCTGTATAACTTCTGACCAAGCCCTTCTTGCTTTCATCGTTTCCATTGAATAGTCAGGAGTTATTCTGATGAGTCTGCCTTTATAGGTAAGTTGGCCTTTTTCTTTTGCAGCTCTTAAAATTTTTTCTTTGTTCTGTATGTTTTGTGGCTTAATTATTATGTGGCAAGCAGACTTTTTTTTTGGATTATATCTATTTGGTGTTCTGTAAGCTTCTTGTATCTTCATAGACATTTCCTTTTTTAAGTTAGCAAAGTTTTCTTCTATGATTTTGTTGAATACATTATCTGTGCCTTTGAGCTGGTATTCTTCTTCTTCTATTCCTATTATTCTTTGGTTAAGTCTTTTCATAGTGTCCCAGGTTTCCTGAACATTTTGTGTTATGGATTTTTTGGTTTTAGTGTTTTCTTTGACTGATTTATCCATTTCTGCTACTAAGTCTTCCAGTTCAGAGAGTCTCTCTTCCATCTCTTGGATTCTGTTGGTTATGTTTGTATCTGTAGTTCCAGCTCTTTTCTTCAGATTTTCTATTTCCACCTTTACCACATTTTGTGCCTTTTTTATTGCTTCTATTTCAGTTTTTAGTTCCTGGCATGTTTCTTTCATATTTTGGCTTACCTTTTCTTGGTTTTCTTTCAAGGATTTGTTCATCTCTTCTAATTTTTTGTTTGTATTTTCTTCTATTTCTTTAAGGGAATCTTTTTATAACTTCTTTGAAGGCTTCAATAATCACATTATACATAAGTGATATGTAGCCAAACTAAATGACAAATACTGCCACCATGGATTAAATGAAATCTTTGAAATCATAGAAGAAAACTTTGTTTGAAGACAGGGTCTCAGTATGTAGCTCTGGCTATCCTGGAACTCTGTGTAGACTAGACTGGCCTCTAATTAATAGAGATCTGCCTGCTTCTACTAGGGTTAAAGTCATGTGACACCAAGCTTACCTTATCTGTTAACCATCTTGCTAGTGATTTTTCTATTTATCCATTTGTTTCTTTCTCCTTATTTGTCTTCTCTTTGACCTTTGTCCTGGAAAGAGTTATATTGACAGTATAGATTCTAAGTAGTTACCTGAAATTCATGAATGAGCAATTCCAATAAGTAATATTTGTATTTCTCAGAGATTAGAAATGAAGTCAGTGTAAGGTTAAGGACTACACCTTTGTTTTTTAATTAGTTCTCTCATCCTATGTTTTGAAAATAACTGGGAGGGAGAGTTGAGCTCCCATTGCTTTCGGTTCCGCTCCCGGGACCGAGTGCTGTCTGCAGAATCCCAGTGCACTCTGGAGCAGGGGCAAGTAAACTCTGCCCCTGACCACATCCACAACTCCTGCTGAGGGAATTTTGCACGGCTCCCCACAACGACCTCGAACTGAGCGAACCAACTACAGGGGTCTCTGAAGGGCAGATTCAGACCCCGCCCAGAGGTGAGGAGGGGACACGAGGCCTCAGCGCCTATATCCCAGCCTGGGAGGGAGAGTTGAGCTCCCATTGCTTCCAGTTCTGCTCCCGGGACCGAGTGCTGTCTGCAGAATCCCAGCGCACTCTGGAGCAGGGGCAGGTAAACTCTGCCCATGACCACATCCACAGCTCCTGCTGAGGGAATTTGCACAGCTCCCCACCACGACCTCGAACTGAGGGAACCAACAACTGCAGGGGTCTCTGAAAGACAGAATCAGACCCTGACCAGAAAGGTGACAGGAGGCACACAAACCCGAGTGCCACAACTGACCAGGACCCATCTAATCGTGAACCACTGAAGCCATGGGCAAACGTCAGTGCAAAAAATTACATAATAATACAAAGGACAACATGGTGACTCCAGAAGAGAGTGGCGATCTTACAAATACAAGACCTGAACTGAGCAATGAAGAGGAAACAGAAGGAAGCAACACCAAAAATTCCTTTTTGATAATCATCAAAGCTCTCAAAGAAGATATGAAAAAAAGCCTTAAAGAAATAGAAGAAAATAAAACAAAAAATTGGAAGAGATGAACAAATCTATGAAAGAAACATGCCAGGAACTAAAAGCTGAAATAAAAGCTGAAATAAAAGCTGAAATAGAAGCAATAAAAAAGGCGCAAAATGAGGCAAAAATGGAAATAGAAAACCTAAGAAAAAAGCTGGAACTACAGATACAAGCATAACAAACAGAGTTCAAGAGATGGAAAATAGAATCTCTGAAGTGGAAGACTCAGTAGCTCAATATCAGTCAAAGAAAATAGTAAAACTAAAAAAGCCATAACTCAAAATGTTCAGGAAATCTGGGACACCATGAAAAGACCTAATTTGAGAATAATAGGAATAGAAGAAGGAGAAGAATACCAGCTCAAAGGCACAGATAATGTTTTCAATAAAATCATAGAAGAAAACTTTCCTAACCTGAACAAGGAAATGCCTATAA
>PVIH01004585.1:0-25206 GCA_004025045.1 Sigmodon hispidus
TCCCCCTCCCGTCCTCTGCTCCCCCTACCATCTCCTGTCCTCTGCTCCCCTTCCCATCCTCTGGTCTCCCCTCTGTTGCTGTGTCCTAATGGTTCCCTCATGAGAGGGGGTGAGAAGACAAGGTGTCAACCTCACAGGCCCCTGGAGTTAGTTAAAATCAAAGGACTAACTTGTGGGGACAGCCTTATATACCTTTCCCAGCACCAAGCCTGTGTCATGATCTGGTTGTACTGTGTGGCTGTCTCTTATTGGCTGGTCACGATCAGATCTGACAGTGTCTGTTGCTGGGATGTTTCTGAGTGATGAGGAATTCTGGGCGGAGCCTGTCGCTAAGTTGGCTTATAAGGATGTATGTTATCTGTGTGTCTTGGCAACTGGTTTGAGCCAATTTCTTGACTTTATGGGCCTGTCTTACTACATATCCACCCTTTTTATTTTATTGCATGGGCACTTAGCAGGAGTCAGAGTACTTTGCCCTGACCTTGTTGACCCTGCCTCAGGAGGGCTCAGCAACTGGACTGTACCTGTCTTAGGTTGGCTTATCTAACAAGCTCTTACCTGTCATTGACTAACAGCCCTGGAAGAACATCCATTTGTGGAGAGCTGCCTGGGTGGAGAGGTTTATGCAGTAGCCTTTTGAATTGCAGAGAAGCTGGCATGCATAACCTCCTGTGAAGGACTAGGAGCCCTTAAAACCTGAAGAGCTGTTGCTGTCAGATGTGCTAAAGGAGACACTTGAGGAGAAAGATTAGAAGATCTAACAGCCTTTTTGTATTATGCTAAGCTCTTTCAAAAAATAGTCAAAGAATATAACCTTTGCCCTTGTTTGATTTAATTGGAAAATTCCATGTGTTAGTTGTAATGAATAGTATAGAAACCTGACTGACCATGGGCCCGTAATATATTTACCCAGCTCCTGGAGTACTAAACTAAGGTTCCTCACCTCAAAAGGTATCATACACAATGAGGAAAAGTGAGCATCCACAAGTCTTTAGCTTTTAGAGTACAATGAGAACAAGAAAGGGGAGTATATATGCTCCCCATCCTCTGTTATTTCTTCCTTGATCCATGGCTGGGTACACATCTCTAGCTGAGACCCATATTGGCATAGTGCCACCCTGAGGAAAACACACAGCATTACCCTCCACCATGGGTCAGCATGCAGTGTGAGTGAGCGCTGCTGGCAGGGACGAGAGGTGTGCTGGAAGAGGGATCGCTGTTGAACACTTTGCTTCTGTCTCATATGTAATATGTGCAATCAAAACCCAAATGTACACACTATAATTACATCCTTATGTTTAAGATTCTAATCTTAAATAGCTCTGAATTCACAAGTCTAGTGAATTTGCCACTTGTCCTGCTCTAGGGCAGTTCCTATGAAACTAATCAACTTCGCTAACATCTAATGGCTACAACCAGCTTATTACATCTACAACCAACTTATTACTGAGACAGAAAACAAGAGTTTAAACTACCTTCTTAAAGTTGCTTCAAGGTACAGCTCTTTTCTATAGTGTTTTGAAGACATAAAAGATACAAAATAGTATAGACTGTATGAGCTACACAGTAGCAAAAACACTGTTGAATTTTAAGTCAAAAATATATATAAATGGTAGCCTGAAATGGCCTATTAGTAAGCAAACTCTACAACCTTTATATTTTCCCTTAGGTTAGATGCTTTAAGTTACTGATACAGCACATTTCCAGATACCTTCTGCCTATAACGATAGAAGATGAAATCCTCTCTTCCTAGTGTCATGATGCTTATTCCAGCCACATACTGGCTATTATATGTATCTTCATTAGGAGGCAATACATGACAGTCTATCACTTGATGTTTAAAGTCTATCACTTGACTAGTGTAAAGTCAAGGCAGGTTAATTGAATTAATTCTTTGGTGCTGCTGGCTGTTAAAATGCTTAAAATCATTTTCGACTTTTAAGCCTGTCCCTCTGAAGAGCTTCTGTCTACATATCAAATGAAGAAATGAGCATTGCTATCCATAGAACAACATATTCATCTATTAAGATTATTAAAGTATTGGTCTAAAACAAAAAATCTGGACCAAAAAAGACAGTGTCTTGAAGATATAGTTCACTTTCATCATGTGAACTATGACCAACTTTTGTGTAACTTTAGCAAAGACAAATCCAAACATTAAGGTATAAAGGTAAGGGTGGTTTTCAAACACATTTGTTGTAGACTTTTTATAGATAATTATTGACAATATAATAATTAATCCTATGTAGAATCCAGGTCACAAGACACTGGTACTTCCAATAGTAGATCTATTCTTGCCAACACCACCATGGAGTATCACATGGAAATAATTTGAACAGGAAATTGTTGCTCCACCTAGTACTCCAAGAACTGGAAAGATCTTCAGTTTTATTTATAGAATAGGTATTGTATAGTCCCACATTATTGCTCCTCAAAATGTAGACAGTATAAAGCTGATCACTAAATATAAAGTTGATCAGTTACATCCACTCTTCCAAATCTCAACATCCCTGAGACATAAGTCTGCCAGTGAGCACAGTAAAACATGAACATCCCCACAGAGGAGCAGAAAAATAAGTCAGGATTTGTTCCCAGGCAGACTGCAACCACAGCTCCAGTGGATATAAACACTGAGCTAAGAGTAGAGGTAGGGTTAAGAAGCACCCATTACCTGTGGAACTTAAGCTACACAAAAGGAGACCAGTATTTTGGCCTGGCCAATGGCAATTCAGTAAGTCAGCTAACAGCTCCAATGAGAAGAAGCTTTTTGCCAGCTCATCCTGGACTCTTATCTTCAAGGTGCTCAATGCCATCATGAACTCTAGAAAGGAGGTGATGGCCAAGTTGATCGAGGAGCTGGACATCAAGGACAAGGAGGGCCAGCTGCTGCTCAAAGCCCTGATGCTCCACTTGCTGCCAGCTGAGGATGCCCTGCTGCAGATGATCACTCCAGTCAGTGCACAGAATGACTGCTGTGTCCACCTCTGACAAAGGCCATTTCTATGCCTTTGGTGGAGTGTTCTCTGTGGAGGTGTTGATGGGACTCAAGGTCCAGATCATGGGTCCTAACCACATGCCTGGGTAGAAGGAGGAGAAAACCTGCAACCTCCACCCTGGCCACCAACTTTTCCCTCCTTTTCAGGTCCATGCATGACCATTTCCTGAGACGTTGACTGGGCTTGTATTGTGGCCATGTTGTCATCCTCAGCGAGCATGTCTTACCTAAGAGTTTTTGCTCTGGCATTGGCTGTTGGGAAGCCATGGTGTCTCTCCCCTGATGTATGTGTTCCTTGGGGGTTGATGGGTGAAGGCTGTAGCTGTGCCTCGTGTGTGCCCTGGCCCAGCCTCACCAGGCCGTGCTGTCATGTGAGGGGATTTAGGGGGACATTGTCGTCCTCCAACCCTCATGCCACCCCTGTGGCCTGTCCCCCTCCAGCAATAGGTCACCAGCTTGCCTTCTTTGCTGCCATCACCACCCTGACCCCAGCTTCAGCTAGCCAAGGCTCAGTATAGCCATCTTCTGAACTCTGGGAGAGTGGCCTGTTGCCACAGTGCTTACTGGTGCTGTGGCAGGAAGAGTAGGCAGAGGCCGAGAGCCTCTGCCATCTTGTCTCCAAGCTCCAAACCCCACCCTGACCTGTGAGCGCCTCCACTGCCACAACAATACAAGAAGAAACTGCTGGTGAGAAAAGGAAGACGATTTAACTTCTTCTTCTTCTTTTTTTTTTTTTTTGAAAAATGGAGTGAACAAGGTAGCTCTCAAGAAAAAGGAAAAGAAGAAAATAAATGAGAGAAGAAAGGAAGAGCTGAAGAGAGCAGAGAAGAAAGACAGAGACAGGGAAGCCCTCAGTGACTATGAAAAGTGCCTGCAAGGAAGAAAGAAAGAAGGAAATGGGTGTCCCAATGCTCACCTGCCGAAGGGCAGAAAGTACACCACACAGAGGGCCTCCCAGCATTGTGAGCGAGGAGGGAAGCCATCAGAACCCTGTTCAGTGAGCCAGATGTTGCCCACCAGTTCCTTGGGGTAGGAGGTGAGAAGACGTGGAGCCCCACACAGACCCTGGGAGTTGATTTAAACCATGAGGAGAGAGAGCCTTATGTTATAGACCCAGCACCCAGGCTGTGTCACCATCTAGTGAGAATGCATGGCCATTCCTCATTGGCTGGCTGCTGTCAGGAGATCTGACAGTGTCTGTTGCCAGCAAATTCCATGTGATCAGGAATTCTGGCAGCACCTGTTGCTAGGCCCTCAGGCTGACTCCAGGTTGGCTCATAAGAAAGTAGCATTATATGAGTGCCTTGGCAACTGGTTTGAGCCAATTTCCTGGATCCTAAGGGCCTGTCTTAGTGCACCCCTCCTGTCTTCTGCTCCCCACTTCTGTCCTTGTGACCCATACTGTCTACTTTTGGGGTGAAATGCCTAAGTGCTTCCTCCCTCTCCTCTCCCTTTCCCTGACAGTGACTGCTGGCTGCAGAACAGGTTCTCCCTTGGTTGCTCTCTGCTCATGTTCATCCTGAGGTCCTTGTGAATGAAGAAGTATGTAGTTGAGCACCTCCTTTTCTCATGCACACACAAGGCACTGAAAATCAGGTTGAAATTTACAGAATTTGGCAAAATTTATTTATCTCTATTAATTTCTTTGTTTAGTTTTTTGCCTGAATATTTCTTATTTTCATCTGTGTTCAGTTTGGCTGACTTAATTGCTTCCTGTGAGTGGTTTATCTGGCTACCTAGCCTTCTGTTTACTGGACAGAGAAAATTTAAAGTTAAAGAAGAAAAAAGATAACAAACCCTTTGTCAGGCTGCTAGTGCCTGACTTGTGTTAATTTTGTTGAAAGTGAAGATGTGTTGCTGTAGAAAACGCAGTGGGGATTCTGCTGTCAGGAGCTGGTGAGTCTCCAGTCACAGCTGGAAGCTCCCGACCTGCATGGAACCCAGTGAGGCTGGCTTCTAGGACTCTGTGTCCTCAGTCTTTGCACATTGCAAGTTCACACCTCTTGTTTGTTGTAATAGCATCACCTGTTTAAGATGATTGTCTTCTGTGCATTTACTGTCTTACCCTGAAGGAGGCGTCTGTCTTCCTGTTCCAGTGAGGAGGAGCTGGGGCCCAGGGCCCAGGGCCCAGGGCCCCAGGACAATTTGCTGCAGACTTTCTCAATCTTGGGGCAAATTAATTTTAGTTTTCATAAAAGGGCACCTTTTTCAAAGTCTGAAAGTAAGAAATTTAACTGGCAAAATTTACTTAGAAAAGCTGTTCATTGTTTTTCCTGTTAAAAATGCTAGTTAAAGCTTTTTTTTGTAGTGTAAAAACCTATGTTTGTGCTGTAAGCCTTTCTGCGCGGGTTGAAATTTATATGTGAATTTATGTTTTAAAAGTTCATGTACATCTCTTATGTGTATCATTTAGAGAAATTTCAGCTTTTTGTTTTAAAATTTTAATTTTATAATTATGTTTTACTTACCTGCTAAGACTTACTGGAAATTCACTTTCAGAGATACATGTCAGTTTCCTTAAGCTAATTAAAGCTCTGTTTTTGCAAGCCTGTAACTCAGTGATGGCTGCTCTTAATTGGTAAGTAATATTAACATTTTTATGCAAGTCCATGCAAACTAGATATTACAATTAATTAAAGTTTTCAACATGAAAAAATTATTATCAAAATATATTTTTACATGATTGAGCCAGAATTATCTTTAATTTGTAGTAATTGAGCCCTTTAGAGTTTTATATACCACATGGAGTTTTTGTGAGCAGCAGCTTGGTAGTATTGTCTTTTTAACGATAGTGATTGGTCCTTGGTGTAGTGGTGTTTATTTTATCAGTCCCCTTGCTTAGCTCAGTTGTTGAGTGTAACACAGGGACTCTAGTAGCTTTTCTGTTTCTTGCCTCAGCCCCAGTTTTCAACTCTGTTAATCGAGTTTCTACCCACAGGGCACGTCACCTACTGCTGCACATCCCCTACACCCCGTCTTCTTTGTCTTTGGTTTGTTTATGTAGGTTCAGTATCCATGTGAGATTCTGTCATGGGCCTGAGTGCACTCACTGCCCTGCTTGCTGTTCTAAAGACACAGACATGTGCAATTCGATCCACAGCACGGTCACGTGCAGTTCGATCCACAGCACGGTCACGTGCAGTTCGATCCACAGCACGGTCACGTGCAGTTCGATCCACAGCACGGTCATGACATCTTTCTGTGTCTGATTTCCTCTTCTGTTTTTCTCACCTTCTGGAATGTTCTCCAACTCTGCAGGTTCACCTCATACTTTTCTTTGGTCAAACCCTAGCTAGTGTCTTTTGTCTGTTGAACTCCCCATGCCCGAGCCCCAGCCTCCCTGTGCTCTTTGCCCCTCATTTTCCTGTTAAGTTTTGCACTGTCAACTCAGTAACTGTTAACATTCCACACACTCAGCTTCTCTATTTCCTTGACTTCCCTCGCTCCATTATTTTTTTCTTCTCCTCTTGAAGAATTGACTTTTAGAGTTTTTCCTTAAGTCTTCTACATTTATTTATTTATTACTGTATGTGTGTTGTTAGTATTGTGTGTGTGTGTGTACTACTGGGCATGTGGAGGCCAGAGGACATCTTGTGAGAGCTGATTCTTTCCTGTACCATTAAACTCAGGTTGTCAGGCTTGGAGGGGTTCCTTTACCTCCTGACTCTCTTCTTTCTGTCCTCTTTAGTCAGCTCTTGGACTCTCAAATGAAGTAGCTGGTTCCTGTAAAGAAATGTTCATTGCTGCATGTAGACTGGCAGAAGAATTCATGAAATGTCTCTGGCCTGGCACAAGACACACACTGGATGCTGGTCAGTTGAGTTCATGTTGTTAGAGTCGGCACCCCAAAACAGAGAGCTTCACTCTGATATCGGGTAGCAAAAAGAAGCTTTAATGAACACGAGCCCGTGGGTCACCAGCGAAAGGGGAAGCTAGCTACCCCGAGCCCAAGGCTTGCAGAGCTTTTAAGGGGTAGTTCTACGGGGGGAGGGGGGGAGTGGAGTCATCAGGGCTCAGCCATCTGGTCAGGCAGGTATTCTTTGTGTTCTTCTCCGGAATTTGGGTGGGTAAACGAATTCTGGCGCTATCTGAGAGCCCATGTGGTGCCTTTAATCCTAAATGAGTTTACAATTTAACAGGACAGATGGTGGGCTCCTTTTTTACAATGGCCCTTCTTACAATGAGTTGATTATGGCTATCTGGGCTGGGTCACTCTGTTTCCTGGGACAGACTTTTAGTTCCTTGCTCTCATGGGGGGTGCTCTGCTGGATACCTGAACTGAATGCCTGGCTCAAGCCCTAGAACCCAGGGTCCTTCAGTGTGTGTGCTCCCAGCCCCTTGGTGACAGTAGGATCCCTGGTTTCTTCACAGCTCTAGGAGAGAAAATGAAAAGCTGCCACAGCCATGCCTGCCTCTGCCTCCCTTTCAGCTCTCCAAATGATTGCATAATGAGTTTCTCTGCCGCGAAGTTTCTTCTGGAAACTTCGGAATGCTGTCTCTATTGCATTGCACCCTTCTAGCCACGGGTGTGTCTTGAGTAAATTGGTAGAATGTTGCTTGATGAATGGCTGTAGGATCTTCTGTCCTTTTTCTCTACAAACCTTTGTGGTGCTAGATGGAAACGCTTTTATTTTTTGCTGTTTGTCCACATATATGTATACTAATACTTTTCTTGAGTCACCAACCAGCTTCCAAATTACGACTTATTAGTTATGAAAGCTCAACCTAGCTTAGGCTTGTTTCTAGCTAACTCTTTTAACTTAAATCAATTTGTTTCTCTTTATCTGCATTTTGCCTTTCTGTTATCTCCTACTCTGTGTCTGCTGGCTGGTGGCTGCCTGGCCCCCTGGCTTCTGCCTCTGTCTTCCTTGTTCTCCCTCTTCTTCTTGTTTTTTTGAGCCTAGATTTCTCCTCCTATTCACTCTCTCTGCCCACCAGCTCCACCTATCCCTTTCCTGCCCAGCTATTGGTCAGTCAGCTTTTTATTAGACCAATCAATCAGTTGCCTTAGGCAGGCAAGGTAAAACAGCAACACATCTTTACATAATTAAACAAGTGCAGCATAAACACCTTTGCAAAGTTAAGGTGACTTTCCTCATATATATATATATATATATATATATATATATGCATCACACAAACACATACACAGATACACAGGTGTTTGCATATTTAGTTCTACACTTTTTATCTATACTAGGTATTCTTAACCTTTCTAATTAATACACTTCCTCATGTGTGGTAACCTCCAACCGTAAACTTATTTTCCTTGCTACTTTATGACTGTAATTTTGTTACTGTCATGAATCCTTATGTAAATATCTATGATTTCTGATAGTCTTAGGCAACCCCTATGAAAGGTTGAGAATCACTGATCTACACAGTGGCTTAAAATATCAAACATTTCTACTTTTTTCAGCCTTTATTCAGGTTGTTATTAAGAATTTAGAGGAGGGGTATAGGGATTTAAGTCTTGGAGACAGTAAAGCCCTGTTTTAGGAAACAGTGACACCATCAGGTTGTCATTCTTGGAGCAGTGCAGATGTGGACCGGGACACACAGTGTGCCTGTCCTTCTCATGCGGAGAGAAAGCTGGGAAATAAGCAGGTCCCACCCATGCCGTGTCCCTCTTCTCGTGGCTGCCATCTCTGGTTTTCAGTTATTCTCTACCCTCTTTTCTTCCTTTCTCATCCTTTGCTTCTCCCACTGTTCACGTACTGCGACCCTCTTCCACTGAAGGTATATGGTGACAGTGGTGTCCCCAAGGGAAGTGCACTAGTGCCCCTCCCACCTTACAGTATGATTGGGGCATTGTCCTAGCCGTTAACTTGACACGCTCGGGAGGAGCGAAGGTGAGTTGAGAAATTCTCTCCACCAGATTGGCCCATGGGGATGTCTGTGGGGGCACTTTCTTGATTACTAATTGATGTAGGAGGGTTCAGCCCATTATGGGTTGGAATATTTCTGATCAGGTAGGCCTTGGCTAAGCAACCCAGGGAAGCAGGTCAGTAAACAGAATTCCTCCATGTGCTCTGCTTCAGTCCCTTTCTGAGGCATTCGGCTTGAGATCCTGCCTGGCGTTAGTCATGGACTGTGTGACCTGTGAGCCAGGAAATCCTTTTCTCTCCACATTACTTCTTGTCAGAGAAGAGACTAGGACAGTCATTTGTTTAATGGTTAGTTTGTTTTCTGCTTTTTGCAATCTATCTTAAGGTTCAGTCCCCCTATTTCTGGCTAATTATTTATATATACATATATGTATGTGTATACATATATATATATCAGTCCCCCCCATATATTTTAAATGTGTTAAATGATAATGATCCAAAAGTTCCTAAAGCTTATGCTGAGAGGTGACACTCATATGGTCACCTTTTGTCTTCCCACAGAGTTCCTGCCTGTATGCCCATTAGCGTCTGTTTCTCCTCCTTCTGGAATCTTTGCCAATTAACAACTCTAAATTAGTTTTCTGTTGCTTTTTTAAATCTCATTTTCTTAGTCTATAATTTCTTAAATCTCTCAAAGTTTTTGCTTACTTTAAGTTCTTTACATATTAAGAATATTGGGACCCGCCTCCAGGGCAAATTGCATCATCAGAGACAGATTGATGCCTTTGAAACTCAGACCCGTTTCTAGAGCTGAGTCAGAGATTGTGTAGACCACTTGCTCTGAGTAGACAGGAGACATACAAGCTCTATAGCCACAACTGACTAGGAGCTGAGTAAGTGTGAACCATTGAAGTCATGGGCAGGTGCCAGTGCAAGAATACATACAACAATATAAAGAACAACAAGGCAATACCAGAATAAACTTGGTTCTACAACATCAAGACTTGAACAGAGCAATGAGGAGGAAACAAAAGGAAAAAAAAGCAAAGACACTTTTATAAAGATTGTAAAAGCCTTAAAAGAGGATATAAAAAATTCCCTTGAAGTAAAAGAAGAAAGTACAAACAAAAAATTGGAATAGGTGAACAAGTCCTTGAAAAAAAAAAAAATCCAAGAAAAGGAAATCCCCCCCCCCCAAATGAGAGAAACATTTCAGGAACAAAAAATTGAAATAGAAGCAATAAAAAAAGGTACAAAATGAGGCAAAGGAAGAAATAGAAAATCTGAAGAAAAGAGCTGGAACTACAGATATAAGCATAACCATCAGAATCCAAGAGAGGAAGGATAAAATCTCTGGAGTGGAATACTCAATAGTGGAAATAGATACATTAGTCAAAGAAAACACTAAAACCAAAAAAGTCATAATAAAATGTTCAGGAAATTTGGGACACCATGAAAAGACCTAACCTGAGAATAATAGGAATAGAAGAAGGAAAAGAATACCAGTTCAAAGGCACAGGTAATGTATTCAATAAAATCATAGACGAATACTTTTTCAATTTAAAGAAGAAAATGTCTATAAAGATACAAGAAGCTTAAAAGAAACCAAATAGATTTGACACCACCAGAAGTCTGCTTGCCACATAATAATCAAACAACAAAAAATTGCAGAACAAAGAAAAAAATTTAAGAATTGCAAAAGAAAAGGGCCAACTTACCTATAGAGGTAGACCCATCAGAATAACATCTGATTATTCAGTGGAAACAATCAAAGCCAAGAGGTCCTGGTCAAAAATTGTATAGACACTAAAAGAGCATGGCGGCAAACTTAGACTACTATACCCAGCAAAACTATCAATTACCATAGATGGATTAAACAAGATATTTCATGACAAAGCCAGACTGAAACAATACTTATCTGCAAATCCAGCCCTTCAGAAAGAATTAGAGAGAAAACTCCAACATGAGGATCCCAGGTATTTCCATGAAACCACAAACAATTAATAATCCCACAGAAGAAAAGCCCAAAAAAACTGAGAGAAATCCCACACTAGAGAACTAACAGCACAGATGAAAGCCTTAGAATAATTAGAAGCAAACTCACCTAAAAGGAGTAGATGGCAGGAAATAATCAAACTTAGAGCTGAAATCAATACAATTGAAAAAAAAAAAAAAGAACAATACAAAGAATCAATGAATCATAGAGTTGGGTCTTTGAGAAAGTCAACAAGATAGATAAACCCTAATCCAAACTAACGAAAAAGCAGAGAATGAGTATCCAAATCAATAAAATGAAAAGGGGGATATAACAGACCCCAATGAAGTCCACGGAAGTATCAGGTCACACTTTGAAAATCTATACTCCACAAAAAATAGAAAACATAGAAGAAATGTACAGCCTTTTGGACAGGTACCATTTACCAAAATTAAAAGAGGATCAGATTAAATACCTAAACAGATTTATAACCCTCAAGGGAATTGAAGGTGTCATTAAAAGCCTTTCAAGTAAAAAAACGCCCAGGTCCAAATGGTTTCAGTGCAGAATTATACCAAGAACTATTGAAAGACCCTTAGAGGAGACATCTCCCCAGCCCCAAGAACCGACACAAATCACTGGCTGTAAATAACAAGAGGTTTTTAATACTCACACAGGCGCCTGTGGGCGATCAGCAGCTTCAGCTAACTGAGCGTGCCCACACAAAGAACAGCCCCCTTTTATAAGGAGAAAGGGGATCTTACTGTCTACTTTGATCTACATACAAAGTTCTGCTAAGGGGTAATGCTTCAAATCATATACAAGGTTCAGCTATGGGGCAAGGTTGTAAAGGTTTTGATCCTGGAGGTGCTGTGAACATCTGGTTTGTGTTAAGATTAGACACTCCAGGTCTCTTCACCCTCCCGTGGCCTTCCTTATCTTTTTTCAAAGGGCTTCTAACTGCAGATTTCTTGATTTACTGAAGCTTGCCCGCAATATAACTTCCTGCTAATTGGCCAAATATCCTTCAGCTAGCAATTCATGGGTCTAATGAGGCTTGCTCTCGTGTTGACCTCTTGCTAGCTGGCCTTGTGGAAAATTTGCCCTGTTTTGGGTTTGGGGTCTTTCACTATTACCAGTACTCTTGAAACTGTTTTACACAGAAGAAACTGAAGGAATATTGCAAACTCCTTTTATGAGGCCACAATTACCCTAATATCCAAGCCACTCAAAGATGCATCAAAGAAAGAGAATTACAGACCAATTTCCCTCATGAATATTGATGCTAAAATTCTGAATAAAATTCTGGCATACTGTATACAACCACATATAAAAAATATCATCCACCATGATCAAGTAGGCTTCATCCCAGAAATGCAGGGATGGTTCAACATACGAAAAACTTTAAATGTCATCCATGATGTAAAGAAATGGAAGGAAAAAAAACACATGATCATATCCTTAGATGCTGAAAAAGCCTTTGACAAAATCCAACACTCCTTTATTATAAAAGTCCTGGAGAGATCAAGAATACAGGGAAAGTATCTAAATATAATAAAGACCAATTATAAGAAGCCAACAGCCAACATCAAACTAAATGGAGAAATACACAAAGCAATCCCACTAATATCAGGAAGTAGAGAAGGCTGTCCTCTCTCCCCTTATCTATTCACTATAGTCTTGAAGTTTCAGTTAAAGCAATAAGAGAACAAAAGGAGATTAAGGGGATACAAATTGGAAAAGAAGAAGTGAAACTATCTCTATTTGCAGATGATTTGATTGTATACATAAGTGATCCACAAAATTCTACCAGGGAACTTCTGCAGCTGATCAACACCTTCAGCAGTGTAGCAGGACACAATATTAACTCAAAGAAATCAGTATCCCTGCTATACACTAAAGATAAAAGGGCTGAAAAAGGAATAAGGGAAACATCACCCTTCATAATAGCTGCAAATAGCACTAAATACCTTGAAGTAACTATAACCAAAGAAATAACAGGTTTATTTGACAAAAACTTTAAATCACTGAAGAAGGAAATTGAAGAGGATATCAGAAAATGGGAAAGATCTTCCATGTTCCTAGATAGGTAGAATCAACATAGTAAAAATGGCAATTCTATCAAAAGCAATCTACAAATTCAATGCACTTCCCATCAAAATCCCAACACAATATTTCACAGACCTTGAAAGAACAATACTTAATATTATTTCAAATAACAGGAAAGCTAGTATTGCCAAAACAATTTTGCTCAACAAAAGAAACTCAGGAGGCATCACCATCCCTGATATCAAGTTATACTATTGAGCTACATTAATAAAAACAGCCTGGTACTGGCATAAAAACAGACTTGTGGATCAATGGAATTGAATTAAGGATCTGGGCATTAACCTAAAAACCTTTGAATACTTGATGTTTGACAAAGAGGACCAAAATATTCAATAGAAAAACGATAGTATCTTTAACAAATGGTGTTGGCATAACTGGATGGTAATGTGTAGGAAAATGCTTATAGATTCAAACCTATTACCTTGCGCAAAACTCAAATCCAAGTGGATCAAAGACCTCAACATAAACCCAGCCACTCTGAACTTGATAGAGACGAAATTGGGTAATACCCTCCAACACGTTGGCTCGGGTGATCACTTCCTAAATATAACACCAGTGGCACAGACACCAAGAACAACAATCAATAAGTGGGACCTCCTGAAACTGAGAAGCTTTTGTAAAGCCAAGGACACAGTCAATAACACAAAAGAACAGCCTACAGAATGGGAAAAGATTTTCACCAACCCTACAAGTGACAGAGGACTAATCTCTAAACTGTATAAAGAACTCAAGAACTAGAGCCCCAAAACATTGAATAACCCAATCAAAAGAATAAACAATTTCATTCAGTTCTTATTTTGTGTTTATGTGTGCATTCCTGTATGTGTGCAAGTGCCTTCATATGCCAGAAGTGGGCATTGGATACTCTCGAGCAGGAGGTGGTTGTAAGTCACATTATGGGTTCTGGGAATTGAAGCTGGGTCTTGTGGAAGATCAGGGAGTGCTCTTACCTGTAGAGCTATCTCTCAGGCTCCAAATCTTTGATTTTGTGTCTTTCCAAAAGGCTGAAAAGCCCATCTCTATGATCTCTGTGACTTAATATGCTGTCCCTTCTGTACTTATTTTCTATTGATGAGTGACTTTCAGGGTTTTTTGATCTGCTTTGCTGCATCTCCATTGACTGAAGTTTTGCTGTATTTAATTGTAACTTCACATAGGAGTTTTCCATGAGGATGACAGCATGCTAGGACTCTGTATTTCAGTGAGGAAGACAAGGACAATTATCCTAGTGCCTACTTTTTTATGTGTCCTGTGTTGTCCATTTGTCTTGCTTCATTAAAAAGCTTGTTGGTTCTGTATGAAGATCATATTAAGCCTGTAACTTAACCATAGAGGGATGGGCAGCTGGATGGTCCAAGACTGTCTTCATCTAAAGCTTCCCTTTGTATCTTTTGTGATTGTTTGTTTTCCTTACATTGTTTGCTAAACTTATGAAGTATTTTATCTTGTTGTACTAAAAAGCAGTAGTTCCTTTTGTCATTATTCTCATGGGGTATCTGGCCTTTGACATTGAAACTGGATGTTGTTATCTAGTTAAAAAACACACATATGCATATGTGCATACATTTGCATATTTACATATGCAAAAAGTCCTCAGCTTTCAAAATAAGGGCATGGTTTATGTTGGGCTGCATGTTACCTGCAGGCCAGGGTTGGAGCCATTTCTTCATATAAACTCTACTAATGTATTTTTTTAAGTTTGTCTTGCTGCTTTATGCAATAAATTATCGTCTGAGATCTAGGGTAGGAACCAAGATGGCTTCTCTTTTTTTTTTTTCTGTTGCATTTTGTCATCTGAGCTCTTTGGTTTAACTGGTTTTATTTGTGCCTTCACTAGGGTACAGGACATGGAGATAATGGGCAGTCTTCACCTTAATTTTCATTGAGAGGAATTGGTTGAGTCTTAGCAAAGGCATTTTCCTCTTTAGTGTACTCAGTGGAGTGCGAAGGACACTAAGTACTAATACTTAGCTAATGTTAATGAAAGACCCTCAAATGAGGACTTTCTTCAGAAGGAGACCCCGAGTCCCAAAGACCGAGCCGAGCCACACAGTTCAGATGCAAATTGCAAGAGGGTTTTATTCAGGTTACGAAGACATCTTCGGGCAACAGCAACTCGCAGAGCTGACTAGTGCTCGAGGCTTTGTTCAGGGGGCTTTTTATAGCATAGGGGAGAGCGGGAAGCAGACTTACAGAAGCAAAAGGCATGATTATAGGGAAAACAAGGAAATCATTTGTTCATTTAAGCAACAACTTTTACTTATTGGATGAAGGCCCAGTGGCGGGAAGGAACAGCGGGAGGAAACGGTCGCTTGCTGGGAGGGGGGCTTCCTGAGCTTTAACCCTGATTACAGGCTTCTTGTGGTATGTGGTCCCCGGTCACGTACTTCTGGTTATCTGATGGTTTCTTAGCAACCCTTTTACTATCTGCTCGCAGGCTTGTGCTTGTGTGAGGGGGGAAGACGGGGGACCTTGGGCATGTCCGGGCAAACCTGGACAAGTCTCAGGCAAGTTTTTCCAGACTTGCTCCCACAAACGGAAAAAAGGGGGGTGTTAGCACTCGGCCGGATACCTGAGCTGAATGCCTGGGTTTAGCCCCAGAACTCAGAATCTTTCATTAAGGACAATAGTGAATCAGCATTTTACTGAGTAAGAAGTACTTGTTTGCTGGATTCTGTTTTCTTAATATGCTTTTAGATTTTGCTTACTAGTATCTAATTACAACTTTTACTTCATTTATAGAGAATCCCTTGTCTAAAGGTTTTTATTTTAACTGCCTTTTGAAAATACATTCAATTTTTGTTGTTGTGTGTATATGTATGGGCATTTAGGTGCGCCCCCCACTCTGCCCGTGTGAGGAGAGCTTGGGGGAATTTGTGGTCTCCTCCCAGTGTACCTCACTGGGATTGGGCTCGGGGAGCCAGCCTCTGCAGAAGGCCTGTCCTCTGAGCCATCTTGTAGCCTTCTTTGCTGGATCTGCAGTTTAGTTTGAATGACACATTTATATTAATGAGGTTTTCTCTCATTTTTATTTCAGTTTTGGGATTGTGTAGGTTTGACTCTTGGGGAACAAAGCTTTGTGTTGTCATTGGAACTTCATGCTTGTCTATCGGGTTATTGCTGATGGCTTAGTTTCCCCCAAAGAAATGGGTATATTCCTCAAGAGGCTGGTTTTTAAAATACTAACCAAGTCAGCTTTATGAACTTTGGTTCTTTAAGCACTTGCCCTTGGATTAAAAAGCTAAAATTATTTATAAGTCTAAAGACTTAAAATGAAGGAAATTTTCTATTTTAAATCTGTGATTGTTACCATTTAATTGTGTATATTTGTATGTTGCTCATTTTATTGGATTAGCTGCTATTCTTAGTTCTACTTTTGATCCTAGAATTTAAAAAATTAGATAAAATATTTTATGAATCTTTTTTGCCTATATTATCTTTTTCAGTTCCTCTTTCCTACTCCGATTTTTTTCTTTTCCATTTCTTTAGTTTGATTGGGGAAGTAGTTAGTTTTTTATAAAAGTTCCTAGAATGTATATGTATGTATACACATTTACATTCCTAATTACTGCTTAATGTATATTGCAGATTTTGATAAGTAATGTTTTAAGGTCATTTATTTTTTATATATTTAATAATATTCTTAACTGAAAGCAGGTAATTAGAATTACATTGTGATTGAGGGGATAACGGGATAGGTGGGGATGTTCTGAACAAGCTGGTCTTGAGTGTTGTGGGAAGGAAGCACCATTCTGGCCCCTATTCCCTGCTGTGTCATCACACACTCTGTGCCTTTGTTGAACTGCCCTGTCTCTGTCAGTCAGTTCACTTAAGCATCGGAATGTAAGCTTGAGGTTCATGTTACTTCCCACTTTTGTAATAGGAAAGGTGACTCTGAAGAGGTCCTGTCATTTATCTAAAGCTGTACAAGACAGCCAGGACATCTAAAGAGTTATGAGGGCATTTTCTGCACATGGGAAACCAGGTCTAACCTCCTGGGTTGGCCTGGGTTTGGGCAATGGGTCTGTGATGTCACAGAGGCACAGGGCAGCGTGGCAGAACTATAGGGTGCTAACAGCACAGTACGGCTGCATGAGGTAGCACCAGCTTGGCAGATCCTGTGTTCAGTTAATGGAGAGTGAAACATGGGGCTGACCTGGGCTGTGTGAAGTGATAGTTACCTATAATATGCCTGAGGGACATCTAAATGGATTCTTGTGGTAATCAGGTGAGTGCTCGGATTGAGAGGGCCAGGGAGCACTTGATTCTGCTGATGTGAATTTTGTTTTCATTGCTGGTTGGGTGAAAGGGGATTTAATAATGGGTTTGAAAGTGCCTGAAGTGGAATGCTGAGTGTATGTTCTTGGACAGTGCAGTGAATGTTCATCAAAGGACCAATCACACCTTAGGTAGCAGCTGCAGGGGACTGGCGTGGATGGCAGTGAGGAAGGTGGAGATGGGTTACCATCTGCTGAAGAGTGGTGAGGAAGGTGTGGGGAGGTGGTGCCTGTCTGAGGTGAGGGCCAGGCCTTCCGGTCTCCCTGTCTTTCTGTAACCTCTCTCTCCTCTCTCCTTCCCCAACATTCGACATTTCTCCCTCCTGTCCTGTCCTTCGTTCCCTCCCTCTTTCTCTTCCTCCCTCCCCTCCCTCATTCCTTCCTCCCTCTTAGGATTACATGGCCTCTTGTTTTAGATCATGGCTGTAGATGTGAATGGCAAAGATAGAGAATTACCCAGACATTAGGGCTGGCTTAGTCAGGGTTTCCATTGCTGTGATAAAACATCATGACCAAAAGCATTTACGGATCCTCACCACAGTCCACACTGAGGGAAGTCGGGGCGAGATCCTGGAGGCAGGAGCTGATGCAGAGGCCATGGAGGATGCTGCTTATTGGATGGTTCCCCATGGCTCCATAGAGGATCCATAGAGGATCACCAGACAAGAGACCTCCCCCAGGCTTGCCCTCAGGCCACTCTGTGGGCTATTTTCTTAGTTGAGCTTCTGTCCTGTCAGCTCACTGCAGCTGTGGTATCCCCAGGAAGCACAGAGGAGGCATGGCTTAGAGTGTCAGAAATGACAGGCACAGGGTGCCAAACGCTTTCACACTTACTTTGCAGTTCAAGACTGAAGGACAGAAGGCCAAGCTTCTCACCATTGTTCTCTACATGGTGTGACTGTGTGGTGCCAGGCAGTACTTATGTTTATGCCTTTGAGAATCATATATGTTATCAGTTAAAATTCAGAATTAGAAGTTGGTATATTTTACACATTTTTAGAGAATTCACTTTAATCATATGTAGGGAAGATTTGGGAAAAATTCTGAAAAATATATTCCAAGTTTAAACTTGAATTAAAGTTCTGCCTTTTTGTTTTTGAGTTGAAAAAATTGAAATGCCTCTGTGTAGCTACACACACACACACACACACAAACATACACACACAGACACAGAGAGAGAGACACACATAGACTCACAGGGACACACACAGACACACATGCTCACACACACACAGACACACAGACACACAGAAACACATATGCACACACAGATACACAGAGACACACATACAAACACACACGCAGACATACACAGACACACATGCACACACACACACACAGAGACTCATAAAGATATATACACACACTTAGAGACTCATACAGAGACACTCATGCATGCACACACATACAGAGACTACGGACACATGCACGCATGCATGTATACATAGATGCACACTGAGACACACACACAAACAGACAAACAGAGAGAGACACACACACAGACTCAGACATACAAACGCACACATAGACTCACACAGACACACACACAAACAGACACACAGAGACACACATACAAACACACAGACTCACACGGACACACACAGAGACACACATGCTCACACAGAGACAGCACACACACACACACACAGAGACTCAAACAGAAAAACACATACACACAGACACACACAGACTCACAAAGACATACACACACACAGAGACTCATACAGAGACACACATGCACTCACACATATACAGAGACTACGGACACATGCACGCACACACACACACACACCCTGATTGAAGTTGATTCTGCAGGTAAATGATTTCATTTTTTAAAAATTATTTTTTTGAGACTATTGTGATTACTGTGTTAACATCCTCCTGTGCCCTTTATCCAATGTGTAACATACTCTTAGAAAAACCACAGCATTGTTAGATACAGTAAATTTTTACATGATTAAGAAGTTCCTTAAAGTAAGGATCAGAAATGTGTGCATTTAGCTCATCAGTACTTATTGCTTTCTGTGTGTCTTTCCTCAGGGGAACACGCAGTTTCCATTGTGATCCACCTTCAGAGTTTGTGGTAGGACCCGAGGACAGAGCCACTGATGCCAATGTGGAATAAAGGTCACTGCAGTTAGGATGTTGGGGGTATGAATGAGTTGACTGCTGAAGAGGACTCCTTAAATTTCCAAGAGATTAGATTCATTTGGAAGCATTTAAAAATAAAACAATACAAATATCTGTTTTTGTTTCCCCTCATTTGTATTTTTGAATTTTTGTACTGGTCAGTCAGCTGCTTCCATAACCACCTAATGAGAGCCTTAATCACAGTCTTAACAGTGGTTTATTATGGATCTAATAGCAAAATTGTCTTTCAACATTAATTTTGTGGAAACAATCCAGTAAGTGAAAATTGACTTTAACATGAAAACTTTATAAAAAAAATTATTACAAAAGAGGGACTTCCAGGTTTTTACAGCAGGCCTCTCTTGTTAATTTTTGCATAGTGAATGCTAGTTGTTGAGGTCTGCTTGATTGGAGCCAGGGTTATTACTGTGTGACAGTGTCTCCCACACTTCCTAACTTCACAGCGCTCGTGGCCTCACCAGGCCAGTGCCCTCTAGAAAGGTTCCGTCAGTTTTCCTGAGTTAGTGAACGGAGGGATTGTGTCATAG
Organism: Sigmodon hispidus; assembly: GCA_004025045.1. NCBI lineage: Eukaryota > Metazoa > Chordata > Mammalia > Rodentia > Cricetidae > Sigmodon > Sigmodon hispidus. Next base: position 19,863 of record PVIH01004585.1, read on the forward strand.
GTAGGAAACGAACACCTCTAGTGGGCTAGGCTCATATATGTGTTAAAGATGTTAGAACATGTTTGTCTGTGACTCATGTGGAAACATCATGTATAATTCAGAAACATTCTTTCGATTTCAGATATTAGCTCTAAAGTCTCGATTCTTCAACTCCATTGCTCTAACTCACATACCCTTCCTTATCCACTCTCCCTGCCTCTGTTTCGTCTTCTGACATCACTGTTATGTCTCTCTCTTCAGTATCCGGAGTGCGTCTCTCACCAGCTTCTCCGGAGCTCATTCTGGACCATGACCACTCATCCCCATCTTCTGGCCGCCTCCCCTCAGATGCCATCATTTCATCTCCAGATGATACGCATGCAGACAGTGGCCTTGTGAGTCAGACCATCCCCAAAGCTCAGGTGAGTGCAGGCATGTTTCAGAAGGAAGCTTACGCATAGAAACTGCATCCTGATCTAATTCATGTTCTTATGACTTCTTTGTGTGTGTGTGTGTGTGTGTGTGTGTGTGTGTTTTAAATCACTTTATTCACTCATCATCTTTCAATGAAATAATGTTTTTGCTTAAATTCCACTAATGAGTGAGTACATCCCGTACTGGGTTTGTGAGAGCTCACTCAGGAGGATATTCTCCAAATCCATCCAATTTGCCTGCAAATTTTAGGATATCATTTTTTTCTTACTGGTGAGTAGCACTCCATTGTGTAGATGTACCACAGTTTGTTAATCCATTCTTCAGTTGAGGGGCATCTAGGTTGTTTCCAGGTTCTTGCTATTACAAATAATGCTGCTATGAACATAGTTGAGCTAATACCTTTGGAATATGATTGTGCGTCTTTAGGGTATATGCCCAGTAGGGTTATTGCTGGATCCTTCGGGAGATTGATTCCCAGTTTTCTGAGAAACTGCCATACTGCATTCCAGAGTGGCTGGGCAAGTTTACACTCTTGCCAACAATGGAGGAGTGTTCCCCTTGCTCCATATCTTCTCTAGCATTGGCTACTTATGACTTCCTTTTAAAATAAAATTTTCCAAAAGAGATATTTTTGAAGTAAATAGATAAGATAGATTTTTTTTTAAAAAAAAATACTAGATAGTGACATGATTGCAGAAGATTTAAGTACCTTAGTTACAAAAGTTTACTTTCAATGTCTCATTTATAAAAATTGACTTGGTACTCAGCCCGTGTTTTTATTTAAGGGGTCCAGAGGTCACAAGATTAAAAAAAAAAAAATCTAGCTGTCAAGACTGTTTCCATAAACATCCCATAAGCTTACAGACAAGCACAGAGCCCTGAGCTTCTTGTGTAAATCCAAAGGAGTTCCTCAATGTGAGTATCAACCCTTTCCTCAAAGCAGTCTTCTGGCCACCAGGATAAGTACATAGGGCTGGCAAGACAGTTCAGTGGTTGTGAGCAAATAGTGATCTTGCAGAGGACCTGAGTTCTGTTCAATACCTACATGGAGCTGCTCTAGGGGAATGTCATTCAAACACAAGCAGACATCCACACAGACAACCCTCCTCCCACAGGTAAAATTAAATCTTTTGATTCCCTGGCTAAAAGGTGAGAAACTGAGGCACAAAGAAGCAAATTTCCTACAAGAACATTGCTGGCAGGCTGCAGAGACAGCTGAGCTGTGCAGCTGTCTTTTTTATTTTTTATCATCTTACACTTTAACTGTGTGTGAAAGAGCATCCATGCTGTCTGTACTCAGTTGGTGCATTTCTGTCACAATGCTTGATGCTTCACTATGATGAGCAGTTGTGCATGGTCGTTAAAATGGACTTAGCTTTGCATGGGAGTTAAAGGAGAATAACAACAAAGAAGAGTAATCATCTTTGCATTTCAAGCTCAAATTCAAAGAGGGCAAAGATTAATAGAATAGTTTTTATTTTCTGGGAGTATTAACATGTTTTTAGGTATAAGCCCCCAAAGACAGCATCATCATAGCAAATTTATTCAGATATCTGCAGAGCTAGACATCATGATGAGTACTAGAGGCAGGGTTCCAAAACTGCAGTTTTAAGTAACCTGTTAATTTTGCTAGAAGTTAATAAGTTGTCATTATTAATAAATGTGAAATTCTGAGTTGCAGTTTAACTATAAATGACTCCTAGGTCTGTGTATATACTTCAGAATGGGTGTGTCTTAGATGTGTCTATGCTCAATTGTGAATTTTTTTACATACATGTTTTAGGTGTGTTAATGGTAATAAAGAAGTTGTTTTAGAAATAATACAGAAGTAGAGAATGTTGTAGACATACGAAGGATTTTCTTTAGGCTTCAAAGGTCAGGCTGTAGTAATTGTCTGAAGTCTTCTGTTGATTTGTTTAGAGGGGGAAATAGTTTCATTGCTTTCACTACACTTAATTCTAAATGTGGTTTATTATGCCCTTTGAACATTTCTTAATGATGGTCTGACTCTTCTCTGTCTGTCAATACATGGTTTAGATTCAGCAGTCAGCACACACACATTTGAATATCCCACTTTTTCCACTTGGCTTAACGGATGAGACGAGCCATGGGGTGATTGCACTGGAGGATGACCCTGAAGGTCCTGGAACTGACATGTCCAACTCACAGCTCCAGCAAAAAATAACAAGTCTGGAGACAAAACTGAAAGCATCTGAAGAGGAAAAACAGAGAATTAAAAAGGTGTGTGTGGATATACCTGGGAATGTAGACTTGTATATGCTACAGTTTTATATCCAGTTCAACCCAAAGTGGGCTGCAAATTCACCAAAGATGTATCATCTTCCCTAGGCTGGAGGTTCAGGTCAGTCATTTCAGACAGTGGAGGCATGCTATTAGAAGCCACTAGTCATGGGCTCACTGTGAAGAGCTGTTGCTGTTTTGCGAGTGGATTCAAGTTTGGTTCCCAGCACTCACATGGCACCTCCAACTGTCTATAACTTCAGGCCCATGCCCTCTTCTGGCTTCCAAGGGTTCCTGTATGTATGCAGTACACATACATACATGCAGGAAAACATATACATAAATTAAAAAACTAAATAAAACTTAAAAGTCACTATTCAGTGGTTAGGACATTAGCATCTGATTCAACCAACCATACATCAAAATCACCCTGGGGCCATACCTATGTGCTATAGGTGTATGCTCCCAAATAAATCACACATGGGTAAGTTTATTATTAATTAGAAAAGCCTGCCCTTAGCTTGGCTTGTTTCTTGCCAGCTTTCTTAAATTATCCCATCAACCTTATGCCTCTGGGCTTTTACCTTTCTCTATTTCTGTATATCTTTATTTCATACTCCGTGGGTGGCTGGGTGGCTGGGTTCTGGGTGGCTGGGTGCCTGGGTTCTGAGTGGCTGGGTTCTGGGTGGCTGGGTTCTGGGTGGCTGGGTTCTGGGTGACTGGGTTCAGGGTGGCTGGGTGGCTGGGTTCTGGGTGGCTGGGTTCTGGTGGCTGGGTGGCTGGGTTCTGGGTGGCTGGGTGGCTGGGTTCTGGGTGGCTGGGTTCTGGGTGGCTGGGTGACTGGGTGGCTGGTTTCTGGGTGGCTGGGTGCCTGGGTTCTGAGTGGCTGGTTCTGGGTGGCTGGGTGGCTGGTCCCTAGTGTCTTCCTCTCCTTGTTTTCTTGTTTCTGCTGCTTCTTGCAGATTTCTCCGTTTTATCCTCTCCCCTGCCACCCCCATCTAGTTCTTTCTCCTGCCTTAACATTAACCGTTCAGCTCTTTATTAGATCATCAGGCACAGTAACACAGCTTCACAGAGTTAAACAAATACAATGTAAACAAAAGTAACACACCTTAAAATAATATTCTACAACAAGCCAGTTTACCAGAAGCCCTTACAGAGATTGGGTTTTGTTCCCTGTACTTGTTGGGACACTCCTGTTCTTATTTATCCTTGTTTTGTGTTTGTGGTGCATGCCTGTGTGCGTGATTTATGCATGTAGGAGGACATGCCCATGTGTGCTGTGGAGGCCAGAGGTCGGTTCAGGAAGCCTTCCTCTATTATCCCACACGATGTCTCCTGACCTGGAGCTCACTGTCTCCACTAAAGTGGCTGGCCAGGGACCTAATCTCTTCTCTCTGTTCTGAGGTGCAGATGCCTGTGGACACATTTGGCTTTTTATGTGAGTGTGAGAGCTCTACGCTCAGGTCCTTTATGCTGGTACAGTGAACACCTTGCCCTCTGAGCCACCTCCTCAGCCCAACTCTTGTACATTTACCAATTTTAATGTTATATCAGTATTTGATAATGACCTAGAAGTTAGTTAACTTTAGCAATTTCATACATGTATAATTCTTAGACTTTAAGCTGTTTTACCTGACTTTTTTTCTCTGACATTTACTATCTGTATTTACTGAAGAAGTATATATGGCATGGAACTTGTGTTTGGGTTCCTTGTAGGATGTGGACTCACTGATGGAGAAGCACAGTGTCCTGGAGAAAGGCTTCCTAAAGGAAAAGGAGCAGGATGCCGTGTCCTTTCAGGCCAGATACCGTGAGCTTCAGGTGAGCGACCCCTTGAACATTCTCTTGTTTCCAGGCATGCTCAGTGATGATCCTGAGTGAATATGGAACATGGCTAAGAGGGTCGTTTAGTCTTTAGTCTGGGATGACCAGACCTTTAGTTTGGGATGACCTGGAAAGTGACATTTTCAGTTGTCATGACTTTTTGTGATGCTGACATCAGATTACTGACTCTGTGCTAAAGTGTACTAGCTTATGGAAGTTGCTTGCAAATAGAGATTTGGAGAAAGTACGGACCTGGAGTTTGTCTGTCAGGGTGATGCTTTACTCTCAGGAAGTCCTTATAGGTAGAAGGATGTCAGACTCTGGGCACATGGACTGCAGACACTTGTCAGCTCTCTGCCTGCTGATTTCCTGTTGAGCTTATTCCAGGTTTACCCTAGTTCCCATAGAGTAGGGTGGATAATCCTACCCTTATTTCCCATAGAGTGGGGTGGGGAATCCTACCCTCGTTTCCCATACGGTGGGGTGGGAGATCCAACCCACATTTCCCATAGAGTCGGGTGGGAGATCCAACTCACATTCCCTATAGAGTGGGGTGGGAGATCCAACCCACATTTCCCATAGAGTCCCACATTTCCCAGTAGAGAGCTGCCTGCTGCTGCACCCTAAAGATGGTGCTGATTTCCGGCCTCCACCCCCCCTCCCAGTCCCCGAGTGCTCTCTTTTGATAAACAACTCCTTATTTGGCTTGAGCCTGGGGCGTGGTTTGCTGTTGCCTATGTGGACCTATGAGTTGTGCCCACGTGGCTTATTCGGATTGGATGCCCTGAGAGTATTTAGTCATTGAGCGGGGGTTTTCCCCGGGCAGAAGAACAAAGAGAGAACAATTGTAAAGGTCCGAATA
>PVIH01004585.1:25306-46141 GCA_004025045.1 Sigmodon hispidus
CAACCCACATTTCCTATAGAGTGGGGTGGGAGATGCAACCCACATTTCCTATAGAGTGGGGTGGGAGATGCAACCCACATTTCCTATAGAGTGGGGTGGGAGATGCAACCCACATTTCCTATAGAGTGGGGTGGGAGATGCAACCCACATTTCCTATAGAGTGGGGTGAGCAGTCTATGCTTTTTTATACTCAGATGTCTAACATGTGTCTTCTGAATAAGTTGAGAGCTGAAGAAAGAGGAGCTAGTTTCTTTTTTAAGGTAACAAGGGTGGTAGCATGCTGACTGATCTCTGCAGTGTCCACAGCATGAAGCAAACTGGGAAGTATTTCAGGATGTGCCAATAGCAGAGTATATGTGTGGATCGAAAGCACTTCTCCAAAAGAAATGCTAGGGTGTACAGTTCTAAAATAATATGCTTATTCTGGAAAATATGGACAATATGGACAATACAGACCAAGGAAAGCAAATTTCTCATTTATCACAAGGATAATTAAAATATTTTCACATGATTTCAGAGCATTTGGCTTTTAATTTTCACATTTGGAAGGAACCATACCACCCTAAGGTCAGCATGGGATGCATGCCAGTACAAGTTTTTACTGACCAACCCAAGAAAGAGTAATTAACAAATGGAATGTGCATAAAACTTTAGCTGACTTTTTAAAAATATAAAGCATTTCAGAGAGTTCTGTTATTTTTGTGATACATGCTCATTACTAGGATAGGTGGAGAAGCATGAAAATATCAGGACCAACGGAAATTAAGACCGTTGTTATAGCCAGGGAACAATGGGGACACCTCCCCTTTCCTGCCCTGTTTAGGGTATGCAAACAGAGGCCAGGGAGACAGTGAGTCAGCTGATTTTCCCAGACTCTGTAGGGGCTTTCCTAGAACTGAAAGGACTGCACTTTACCTTTCTTCAGCATCTGTGACTCCTACAGTGGGTCAGCACGTGGACACACACCAAGAAACTGTGCTATCTTCTGAGAAAAGCACTAAAAATGTTATTAAGAGATGCAGCCAGTTCTTAAGACTTTGTTTCTAGTATTTGTCTGCTGGGGTGCTCTGGCCAGCCTGGGCCTCTCAGTGTAAGCCTTGAAAGATCAAGATTGTTGTTTTTGCTCTCTATGACGACCAATTTTCAAGTGAGTATGTAATGATGGCCTTCATGCGGCACTGTGCTATCATTAAGCTTCATTTTAATTGTTCCCATTACAAAAGTGCTTTGTAGTTACAGGAGCTTGAATATTTTCTGCTTGAGAATTAAAAAAAAAACAAAAAACAAACCACACTCAGACTGTTATGGGAAAGTGAAGTGTTCCAAGGGCCTTAAGTTTACATATATAAATGGATTTTTAGAGCATTAGGTCATCACCTGTGTTCTCTTCTTGACGTCACAGACCATGTTAAGCTTCCTAAGAGTGGAGATTACTCTGTTGTCATGTTTTAAATATCCAAGTGTTGAACCAGTGAGCTCTTGGCCTCTGCCATTGTCAAATTATCTTAAGGCCTTTGGTCATACAGATATATTAAATTGATAGTTCAATAGCTCTGAACTTTTTATTTGGTAACCTCAGGTGTGGGAGATTAACCAGGTCTATACAGGAACCTGAAAATAGCACATTTACTGACTGAAGAATGCTGAGGAACTTGCCCTGCGGGGTGTGTGAGCTGACACTGGCTCTGTTTGGGTAGCTTTTAATGTCATTTTAGAAGAAGGAACCTCAATCGAGAAAATGTTCCCACCAGATTGTACCCTGGGGAAGCCTGTGGTGCATTTTTGATTGATGACTGATGCAGTTTGAGTCCAGTCCATTCTGGGTGGTGCTTCCCCTTGGACTGGTGGTCCTCGGTGATTCAAGAAAGCAGACTGAGTGAGCCACAAGAAGCTGGCTAGTAAGTAGCACTCATCTGTATATTCCGCTTCGGCTCCTGCCTTGAGGTTTTTGCCTTGAAGTCCCTGCCCTGGTTTCCTTCAGTGATGGACTGTGGTGTGTATGTATGATCAGAAGAAACCTTTTTATTCCCAAGTATTTTGGTCATGGTATTTATCATAGCAGTAGAAATCTCAATGGAGATAGAAATTGGAACCAGAGAGTGGACGATTGCTGTGACAGATCTGACCATATTTGTGGGAGAATTGTGGAAGAACTATGGTCTGGAGAAGCCATTAAGTGTCCAGAGCCTAATGAACTATTGTGAGAATGTAGAAGTGTAGGCAACTAAGGCTGGATTTTGAAACTTCAGAGTGAAATAAGGCTCTATTGAAGCATCCTATGCTTTGAATTAGGGACCACTAAAGTCATTCTTTCCCTTTTCTGGAACAGTCAACACTAGTCAGCTAAGGCTGCATAATCAGCTGTGATTAAAAAGAGACCAGGGATGTTGAGGTCAGTTCTTCCAGGATTGATTCCTCAGGGTCAGCACAGAGAATCTGTGATCCAGCCTGGGCCAGGGCTGTACTTTGTGCTGGCAGAAGAACTTAGTCATATGTAAGAGTCTCTCAGGTAGTTCTGGAAAGAAGGTGAAGCAGGGTCCAAGTGTGTGAAAAGAACCCAGGAGAGGCCGTTGGTGCAGGTGCAGCAGAATAGTAGACACAGGCATTTCAGACAGTTCCACAGTTAAATGTATCAAGCTTGCTAGAGAGGAGAGTTTTGTAAAGTTAATGATCCAGTTTGAGGTAGTCTTTTATTTAAAAGACTATTCATGTAGTCTTTTAAATCATGTCATTTTAAGTCAGTCATTTAAATTATGGGTCACTCAGTGCTGGCTGCAGATGCTTTTGACCTTATAACCCTGAACCTCTTTGGACTGATGTTTCTGTAAATGATTGTGTACAAACATCTTTAAATGACAGTTGTAGTCATTGATGGGTTGGAGCTTTTCAAATTGGCCTCATAATGTATGATTTGGTAAAATACGGTTTTAATGTTGACAGCCACCGTATTTGCTCCAAGGATGTTTGCATGGCCCATCATCACAGTTCACCCACTGTGGTGTGTCTCAGGGAAGCATCAGGTGTGCACGTCTTTGTTCTCAGTAAAGGTTCTTGGGAAGTGTCCATACTAGGTTGTTTTTCATTGTGTTTAACAACATCGCCACAAGAGGAAAACACGGATTTGTAATGTGGCTGAGCCTTGTTCTCACCCAGTGGCAAAGGAACCTGTTATTTTTGAAAACACCAGTTTACAGTCTCTTGGGAAGCCTTTGCTCCATTTCTCTACTTATCTGAGGTTAGACTCTGACCTCAGCCATTTTAGAACAAAGCCACAGACCTCAGCAGTGAATGTGGAGACGAGTTTGGGGCAAATGCTCATAAAATCCATATAGTTTATCTAGTGGCTACACCACAGAGACTTTTCTCTACAATTACAGTTTCATATAGAACATAGAAGAAAAGATGAGCCTGTATTTATTGTCAGAAGAATATGGTAAGAAGTCACACCCAAGCTTAGATATCTGAGAAAACTTTGGGAAGGGATAGTGCCCTGTCTGTATTATGATTATTTGAAGGATCTTAAATTTCAGACTTTTCTCAGGTGTAAACAGGTGATGTGGAAATAGCTGAAGGATGTTTGCTGTGTCCATACTTAGCTTGAGGTGCTCTGCCCTCTAAACATTCACTGTTGAGAAGGCATATGCATAGCATGTCTGTCTGAGAGAGCAAGGGCATTGTGGGTATGGTGGGCCACTGCTAGAGGCTCAGTTTATAGGTCATAGTAATTTTGAAGTTACTTTATGGACAGCATTTTTCTGTCCTCTGGCTAACGTTGGTCATCTTTTTCTACCTCATTTCTGTTACTTTCTTGAGAACTTAGTAGAATCCTGTTCCTATATTCATTATCTCACTGTTTCCTTTCCTGTAGGAAGTGGATGAAGCTACAGTGAGTGAAGTCCTGAATGAATGTGTTTTGTGGACATGAGCTAGCCATGTCAAGGACCCAGTACAGGAATTTACAACTTGTGGAATTTTTCTTTAGTACAGGAATAGAAAAGCCTTCCCTTGGTGTTAGAGCCAGAGTCTGTGGAAGATAGGTATAAATGGAGTCTGGAGAGTGGGGCATTGTAATAAGACTGGAAAAGCCCTCAGCAGAAACTAACCCTTTGCTTTAGTACTTCCAGCATTTATAATTGTGAGCTATTCATTTTTGGTATTTGAGCTGCCCAGTCTCTGGAGGTTCATTAGATTGCACAAATAGTCTAAGAAATGGGGCAGAGAAGTTGGTTTTTAAATTTCAGATTATAATTGTAATATACTTGTCTCTTTAATATACCTGGTTTGTCTATCTGTGCTTGGCTTGGTTGGCATCAGTTTTAAAGTAAGATTAGAACACTATTTAGTTCAGAGTATAAAACAACTAAGTGAATTTACAACTTGTGGAATTTTTCTTTAGTTATTTATTTTATGGGTATTATGGGACTTTTGTATACATAGGCCAGAAAAGGACATTGGATCCCCAGTCCAATTATAGTAACACACGGATGTTAGCTGCCATGTGGGTTCTGGGAATTAAATCCATGTCCTCTGGAAGAGCAGCCAGTGCTCTTAAACACTGAGCCTCCTCCTCAGCACCAGTGTTGTGATGGAAGTCTTACTAATGCTTATTCCATTTCAAGCCAATATACAATCTTATATAACACCTTCTAACAAAACACTTCTTGCCAGTAGCTGAGGCAGCAGTGCAGTGGAGGATTAGAGATCAGTGGGTCTGAACTCTCACCAGATACTGCCTGGCCAGTGTGCAGTGTCAAGAGCAGACCTCAGAGCAAGGCACTGATCTCTGCTGCCTAGGAACTGCTGAGCAAGGACATCGTCCACCTCTCCTGTCCCGGTGCAGACCTGCCGTCCGTCCACGGCACTGAAGCATCACTTGTTTACTGCCCCTTAGCAGCGGCTTTCTGCACTGTCTTATATGTGTGTTCTTTCTATATGCACCCGACACCTTCCCTGACTTCACGATTTTTTCTTCTACATTATACGTTATTGTACCCTTTACTAAAACCCTTTTTCTAGCAACATAGTCTTTAAGAATTTCAAATAAGCTGAGTGGTGTTGGCTCATGCCTTTAATCCAGCACTTGGGAGTCAGAGGCCGACAGATCTCAGTGAGTTCAAGGCCAACCTTGTCTACAGATTGAGTTCCAAGACAGTCAAGACTATTTCACAGAAAAACTGTTTCAAAAAAACTAAAACTTAAAAAAAAATAGTATAAAAACCTGTAGGTTAGAATATGAAAGATACTCATGATGTCACACCTTCCTGGTGGCATTCTTGCAGGCGTAGACTGTTAATTACTCCCAGATGTCATCTAAGTTCACATCCCAGCCAGCACCTGAGAAGAACCTGCTCTCCATGTGCTTGCCCGCACGCACCAGACATATTGGAGAAGTATAGACTTCTTCATTTTTAAATTTTCATCACTTTTTTTCTTATAGTCACCGATTGTTTCTACTTTTTCATATCTCTTTGTTGTCTTCTTATCTCTATTTTGATGAAGTTTACAAAGACCTTTATGTATTAGGGTTGCTTACGCTTCTCAGCGCCGTGTGCACCCACGCTGCCGTTGTGTTAGTGCTCTTCCTCCATGTAGGATGCAGATGCAGATAGCTGTTCTCTAATGAGTTGGCCACTTTATGCCAGTTCTGAGTCACCTGCATTTCCTCCAGGCTAAGACAGTCCCAGTTACTTCTGTCTGACTGGCTGCTCTTAGAGTGTTTACTCCCTGACTCTGCCTTGATTTAAGTTCACCTGTCCAGCACCTTCACTTGCTGAGCTCTGCCATCTATTCTGATTTCCACTGATATGGCCTTGTTCACAGGCACCCTACTTCTGTTGCTTCAGTGAGTACCATACTTCATATGTAGTTATTTAGTTCTGCTATGTGTCGCTTCTTGGCTATTCTTGCCTATTTTGATTTTTTTGTTTTATTTATTTTTAATTTATTTATAAGATAAAGTCTATTTTTATGTATATCCTTGCTCTCCCTCCCTTCACCTTCCCAGCCCCTCCCAGTCAGCCTTCAGCCTCCTTCCTCCTCATCCCTCCATCCCCTCCTCCAAAAGGGCAAGAAGTCCCAAGGTGGATCAATCAGCTCAGCATCCACTCCAGGCAGGTTTGATTTTCTCATCCTAATATCATGACTGGGTTATGTGTTCCTCTGCAGGGAATGGGCTACAAGGTGCCAGTCTATGCATAGAAACACAGTCTGATCCCACCCCTCAAGGCACCATATACTGCCCAAGTCAGTGGATGGTTGCCTAACCTTGGAGGGCCTACTTCCTTTTCTAGATTGTTCCGCAATGGGTGTTCATAATTCACTGAGCTCCCCAGAGTCCCAGCCAACCATCACAGTGAAAATTTTCCTCATGGTCCCTATCCCCTTGCTCATACAGACTCTTCTCCTCTGCTCTCAGCTGGACCAGCACCTCAGCCCAGTGCTCAGTCATGTATCACTGCCTCTACCTCTATTCATTGTTGGATGCAGGTTCTGTGATGGCACTTGGGTGGCTATTCATTTGATTATAGGGGAAGTCCTTTCTAGGCAACACCTTCACTATTGGTTGGAGACCTAGCCAGGGACATCCTGGGAGTTCTTGGAGGTTTCCCTAGCACCTGGTCTCTTTCCAACCCCACATTGGTTTTCTCTGCTAAGATCTCCATCTCTCTCTTTTTTTTCCTCCCTCCTTGTTGCTCCTCTCACTCAATCATCTCCTTCTCTCATGATTTGTTCCCACCTCTTCTTGGTTGCAATCCCTTATGCTCCCAATTAGCTAAGGAGATCTTCTCTATTTTCTCTTCCTAAGGGAATCCCCAGATGTCTCTCTTAAGTTCCTTCTGTTCCCAAGCTGTTCAAGGGCTGTGGTTTGCAACTTGCGTTTTCTTTGCTTTTTGTCTAAAGTACACTAACGAGTGAGTACATCCCGTGCTTATCTTTATGGGTTTGTGGTACCTTACTCAGGAGGATATTCTCCAAATCCATCCAATTTGCCTGCAAATTTTAGGATATCATTTTTTCTTACGGCTGAGTAGTACTTCATTGTGTAGATGTACCACAGTTTGTTAATCCATTCTTCAGTTGAGGGGCATCTAGGTTGTTCCCAGGTTCTTGCTATTACGAATAATGCTGCTATGAACATAGTTGAGTCAATGCCTTTGGAGTGCAAATGTGTGTCTGTTGTAAATGTTTCTGTGGATATATATTACATACTTAATAAAATCTGAATATTAGGTGAGAAAGCACATAGTCAAATCCCAGGCAGACAGCTCAGGAAATCCTTGATACTTACAAACAGCTGAGAGTCAATCACAGACACACACACACCCCTTTAATCCCAGCATGCTTCCTTTAGGTATATGCTCAACAGTGATATTGCTGGGTCCTTGGGGAGATTGATTCCAGTTTTCTGACTTTGTGTTTTGCCAAACCTTGCTTGGATTTTGATGAGGACTGTGGAAGTAGACATCAATCAGTGCTAGGATAAACTCTGCTGTTGTTTTGAACTCTCCAGCTTGGACCTGGTGACTTTTACAGTTTACTTTTTAGAGTTCTGACACCTTTTGTCAACTTGTTTCTACACATTCTAAGGACTGTTTCCTTCAGTCCAGTAATGTCAGTACATTTGGGAATGAAATTTCTGGTTATCATTCTGAAAGGCTGAAAGTCTACAAGTACCAAGGTTGCTGTGAATTCCTGTGTCCTTCCCTTGGCAATAGCAGCAACTGCAGAAAAGGCTGTGAAAGTGTGAGATCTTGTGCATGAGAGGTACCTGATGTTTGTGCAGGCTTCTGGGTGAGGGTGGTTCACAGGCTGAGAGAAGCCAGCTGCGGAGCTTCTGGACCTTGTGGACTGCCCACTGCAGAGGGAATGGCATGAATGGCACCCCCACTTCTGATGTGGAGAATCATGTTTGAAAAGTGTAGTTGAGTAGTGAGGCTGTCTGCTTGGCATGTCCATATGGGATCTGAAACATTTAGGTCACATCAGAAGTTGTTGCCAAATGTGTGTTTCCCTTGCTTTTTGAAAAGACGTTTGTTTGGATGAATTTGAGATGATGTAATAGTCAGAGATAGTTTTACAGATAGGGGAAAATGACCCAACCAGCACATCACCAGTTAGGGTTAGGGTTATGGTTAGATGGGGGAAATGACCCAACCAGCACATCAGCAGTTAGGGTTAGGGTTATGGTTAGATGGGGGAAATGAACCAGCACATCAGCAGTTAGGGTTAGGGTTATGGTTAGATAGGGGGAAATGAACCAGCACATCACCAGTGCTGATGTGAAGAAAGGGAAATGGAGGTTGAGATGATAGTGAAATGATAGAAATTTAGGTAGAAAATGAATGTAGTAATTGTCAGAGAAGCAGCCAGAATAGCTTTGCATTTTGATTTATGATATTTCCTAGGCCTTTTCCGGTTAATCATTTTCTTTGCCATATAATATATTAACAATGAAATTAGAGGGTAGAGGGCAGTCAGACAACACTACGTGCGTTAATTTATCCCATCCTGTCTCTCTGCTCACTGGAATCTCAGCCTCTCCCGCTGAAGATGCATCCTAGGTGGATGACAGTCTCTGCGTGGTACCCAGACTGAGGGCATTGCAGCTCTCTGTTTCTTCTCTGACTTGAAGCTGTTCACCACCTCTCTGTTGCTCTCAGCATTCCTTACAGTCTCTCTCTTCATGCTCTGGCAAAACAGAAATTGTAGAATCGGCAGCACTGCCCCTCCTTGGCTGTTGTGTTGTCTAAGCTCATGGTCCGATGGCTTTAAACAGTGCCGGATGGCCTTCCAGTCCTTACAGATCTTCCATTCTGTTATTTATTTTTTAAGTATCTAACTTCCCTTCTAGATTCTAAGAACACTCAAATTTGAAGTGGTGAGTACTTTTGGCTTTATGTTTTCAGGACTTAGCCCAGAATAAGGTAGTTGAAATGCCTTATACATTGTCATCTACCGTTGAATATTATCTGGGAACATTAAGAAAACTTTTGGAAACTGAAGCAGAATATGGATCATACTGAAATACACTAAAAGTCACGCATTGTTAGGCAAAGGGTCAGCTGCGGCTTGTGCTTCTTTTGTAAGATGGGGTCATAGAAGTATTCCCTCTGTTTGAAGGAAAGCATCAGATGGGAAGTAGAGTGGTAACAGCTGTACTTGAGCCAAGCAGAGGGCCATTTCCAAGTGTCTACCCTGGAAGCACAGGGTTAGAGTCTGGTAAGTGAAACACAAGCGTACCTTTTCCCTCCGAAGCTTAACCCAGAAATAGTTTCTGAGCAAATTAGGAATGCAGGAGTGTTTGGAACATTACCTGTCTATCTTAACGGCATTACATAGATTAAATATTTAAAGTGAATGTGTGTATGTGTATCTGTCTGTGTGTATTCCTAAATCTATACATAAAACATGTTCAGTTTGTGTAGTGTTTCTTGTATGTATGTTTTTAAGCCTGACCATTTGGAGTTGGATAACCAGATGGTGTGCCCTTCCTGGGGAAGACCATTTTCTGGCTTACAGCATTCCTTTGTTGTCTTTGTGAAGGGCTAAGGCCTCACCAGCTTTCCTGTCCACATTAGCATGTCTCTGTAGGATGTCCTTGTTCAGCTCATGTTCAATTAGTTATGTTGCTGAGACTTCATGGGTGTAGCTTCTGACATTAGTTGAAGACCATTACAGAAAATCAAAATGCAGTTTTAGAGCACAGTCCCAATGGATAAATCTACAACACAACTCCTGTGTCTGAGGCTTAGAGAACACTGCAGGGGAGCTGGGTGGAAAGATTGTAAGCCAGAGAACCAGGGAGTTTGCTCTGAGGAATTACTATATTTTGTAAAGATATGAAGAGCTGAAACCAATGGATTAAAAAAACCCTTTTTATTTTCATTTATAAACTAAGAACAGATACCTTCTTAGCTTTCTTTTTTAAATTGCTCTGTAATGGACTATTTAGTTGAAAATAGATGTTGAAAATAATCTCTTGTGTGGTTGGGGTTTTTGAGATAGAGGTTGTTGATAACCCTCAGATAGTCAGGAATGATCATGTTTAGGAAAAAAATGTGGCCCCTTTACTTTCCATTAACCCTGTAAAGTGTGTGTATTTTGGAGAATAAAAGTACATATAACCTGGATTGTACAGTGGCTGAATGGGGACTAAAGAGGCCTTCCTGAAGTCACTGCAGAAGCCACTGTGGGAATCAGCTGCCTGTTGTGCAAAAGATGCTTGAGTTGTATGGGGCTTCTAGGACCAGGACAGTTCATGAAAGCAAAGTATTTGGATTGGACTTCACATCCTTTGTGCCTTGGTTGACTTTTCACTTTATTCATGTTAGAGTGCTAGTTTATAGTGCTGTGGAGTGAATTTCAACACCACTAAGTCCTTCCTTTTGTGTCTCCATGGGGCAGAGCCCTAGTCCTACTAACTCTGCAGATAAGGAGTCTGTGACCACATTGCTCTCTGTGGGCAAAGCCCTTGTCTGCATACTTCAGTGCATTGTGCTTAATTTTTTTCTTCTTTTTGATACAGGGTCTCCCTCTGTAGTCCTAACTGACTTGGAACTCACAGACATCCACCTGCCTCTGCCTCCTGAGTTCAGGGATTAACAGTGTGTGCAGCACCATTCCAGGCTGTGTCTGTTTAATTTTGTGGCATTGCTTCCATATCTCCTTGGCACACTTTGCATTTCTATGAAGAGGACTTAGACATAATTAGTGCTCAGAGGGCTGTCAGAGCTAGTGTGTGGACAATGTAAGTGTTCGGGTACAGTCAAGAGTGCAGTAATAGGGACATACCAGGGTCGGACAACACTCACAGGCCACTGCTCTCCTGGGACTTTTTTCCAGTGGATGATGAGTGCTCTGATCTTGAGGTGGAATAATGTCCATACTGGTTTCATTCTTTAAAAGTAAAACTGGTGGTTGTAGGAGGAAGTTTTCTGAGAAGGCATCACTATCTCTTGAATAAGCGGAACACCAAGCAGGCCTGCTCCTCTGGACCTCTCTCAAATGAAATGTTCCTGTTCTCAAATCAGACATTGTTTTCAATTAGATGTCTGAGTTCAATGCATCTTTTGGAATTTTTATCTAGATTCTTTGACATCTGTTTAAAAGATCAGGGAATAATAGAGACCATTAAACATGGACCTTTTTCTTTCTTTTATTTCACTTCCACAATATAAAAAGTGATGAGCTACAGGCAAAACTGCATCCTGATCACAAAGACAGAGTACTATCTTCACTCCAGGCTTGTGGTTTCTGGTTGTCCGTGGTCTCAGGATAAACACCCAGGACCGCATGTTTGCAGCCAGCACAGCTGTGTCCTGACAGAGGTTCATACAAGGAAAACAGTCATACTGGGCTAACGTTACAGGGGCAGGAGACGCTGCTGGGAGTGCTGTGTTCTATGGAAGTGGTGATGATGCTGTAGTTTCTGCTATGAGCCTTTTAAACATTGTGGAAAAGCCACAGCTCTTGAAATGTGAACCCTCTTCCCCCTCTTCTGAAGCCCAGGACATCATGGCAATGCTAGTCATAACAAATTATTCTATTTTTGGAAAGATTACTCTTTGCGTTCTTTACAGAGCTAGGAGACAGTTGTTGGTTTGTTGTCTGCAGTAATGCTAGCCCTCCAATCAGGTGGATTTGTGGTAGCTACGTGAGCATATTAGGAAGTAACATATACACAATGTATGGCTAAACTGTGTAGATACTCTAAGCATACTCGTGACAGAAGTATGGGTAAGGCAGATGTGGGGCTTCCTGCTTCAGTTATGGCCCCTTAAGTTAGTAGAAATCAGCATGGTAACAGGATAGCATGTTAGCTTGTCAAGATAGACACAGTCATCTTGGCTGAGGGAAGAAGTGCTTTCATGTTTACTTCACACAGCTCATGTCTTTAGAGAGATACTGGAAACCATGCGCAGGATTATGACAGTTACCAAGATGACCAAGGGGAGGCATGGCCTGAAGGTCTAATGAACTTCTTCTTGGATTTTTAATGTATTTGTTAAAACAGCAATTGGAAATCCCTTTCTACCTTAATATTATTTTTTTTTGAAAGAAAGAAATAAGAGGAAGCCCCTATTCAGAGCATCTGTTTTTATTTTTATTCAAAAAGTTCATTTAATGTTTTATGAACTTGAATGAGCCTGGGAATGGTAATGCTTGGTTACTACCAAAGTATTTCTGGAGCTGGGGAGTTGGCCATTCAGCACAGTGCTGGAGGAACATGAGGGGCATCTTCGCTGTGTGGGGCATGCCTGCAGTTTCAGCACTGGGAAGGCAGAGACAGGAGAATCCTGCCAACCAGGGGCCCAACCAATTAAGCTGAATGAGTGAGCTCTAGGTTCAATGAGAAACTCTTTCTCAGAAATCAAGGTGGAAGGTGGCAGAGGAACATATTTGACATTGTCCTCTGGCCTCTACACATACTTAGATCTGATAGACATCTTCCTCCTTTGATCCATGTATAGCCTGATTTATGTGCATAACTGTTGAAGTCATCTTACTTATGGTAGACAGTTGATATATTAGCCCTGGCCAGCTGGCAACAGCGTCAGTATCTGAACAAACAGGATGTGAGTACTTTTTACATTAGCCTGCTGGTACTAATGAACACAATACAGGCTCTGAGCACAGTGCATAAAGATCTCAGGGGCCACCATAAACAGTGACAATCATCAATAATACATACAAAAATACAAAAGTACAGTGCCAAAAAGACCATGGAAATGTCAGTTGTTCACAGTGCCTCCAATGGAAACAAGAATATTACTTTGTCTTAAAATTTAGGCCACACCACATTTTACTTTTGTAAGAGATTGGCTTTAAGAAATGGTGTGTGTTCTCTGTGTGAATGTGTGCACATGTGTCCGGAGAGGCCAGATGCAGGTATCTCTCCCTGGACCTGGACTCATAGGAGGGTGTTAGCCACCAGACGTGTTCTGACTTGGCTCCTCTGCTAACTGCTGAGCCATCTCTCCAGCCCTCCTGCTCCACATTTTCATCAGCTTGTTTTGCCAGTGATTATAGAGGCCCATGGAATGTTGACTTGCAATTGCAAATGCATTTCCTGAGCAATCCCTAAGGACTCTGTGGTGGTTTTGGAGGAATGAGGGGTCTGCTGGTACCTTGTGTTTCCTCCCTCACTTTTTCCATTTTGTGTTGTGGAGACACATTCTTCAAGGAGCTCATGCTTCCTTATTTTCTTACTCTGTAAAATCTGTTCTTCGGCAGCTTTAAAACCTGGAAGCCTTTGCCTTTCTTAAGCTACATTTTCATACAGGTACTGTATAGTTTCATGAAGCTTAATCAGAAGCATGTTACAAATTTATGAGTCTCATGTCATGGATATATCTCTGTGTGGTTTATTCTGTACTCAGTCAGTTTTTAGTGTTTGTATTGTTATCTCTATTTTAAAGCCACATTGAAGGGCTGGGGAAGTGTAGTGCAGTGGTAGAGGTTAGGTAAATACCTAACACATGCATATTGCAGGCCCTGAGCTTGATTTCCAACTGTGATAATACTAGCATTAAAGCATATACCCAGTGTTTTATTATTGCATATTTTATTTTTATTTTTTGAGAACTGATTTCACTTTGTAACTTGGACTGGCCTGGTACTCATTGACAAGGTCTGGATTGGCCTTCTGTACCACCTATCCCGACCACTGTCCCCAGTTGTGTTTAAAGGCAAACATCAGTGCTCATGGTTTTTAGAACTCAGTGACTTCTGTGTGGGGGTGTGCACGTGCCTGTTTGTGTGTGTGTGAAAATCTTAAGTAGGGGTGGAGCTTGAGAATGTCATTCAGCAAGGTCTGTGTGGTGTGCTTAGTGGGCGTGAGTCTTGCTAGAAGAGCTGCCTTTTCACATTTAGAGTGGGATGTATTTTTCCTTAGCTTGATGGCCTTGCACAGTTTGAAGGAGTGATTTTAAAAGGGAAAATGGGTTTATTTAAAGCAATAATTTTCAGACATTTAATGGCAGACTTTTTTTTTCTTTCTTAGAATTACAAACAGATAGTTCCTTTTTTGTGGAGAATTCAATTTCGGTAAAGGTCAGGTTCTATGTCTTCCTCTTCTGGTGTTTGGGCTCCATTGAAGCTAGAAGATAGACTGTTAGGACAGTCTGCAGAACTGTAGGTGGGTATTCTCTCTGTACACACATTCTGGAGAACACTTTTTGTTTGTTTTTTGACATTTGTATTTAATTCTTAGGGTTTTTTTTTTTTTCCTTTTAGATTTCTGGTCTTTTGGCTTGCTTAACGATGTAAGGAACCCAGTCCAGTTCCTTACAGCGGCAGTCTGGAAGTGGTTTTCAGGGCTTTAGCTTGATGGGCAGGAAGAGGCAAGAAGTTGAGCCTCCCTGGAAGCAAGCAGGTGACTAGCAGGAGCTTCAGGCATGGCTGTGCCCCCACCAGAGCATCCACACTGCAAGGCTCATTGTGACAGCTGTCAGTACAAAGGGGGTTTTATCGCCATCATTTGCTTAGACAAAATGCCACATGCAAGCTTTTCCTTTACTATTTAACTTCAAGGCCGTCTGGTATCTTATTTGCATTCTTTAGTTTGGAGTAGAACTCTAGTATAAGGCAGGTAATCCTTTTTCCCATTTGTCATCATTAGTTTGGAAATGGATCGTCCTTGACTGACTTGAGTTGGGAGCCTCAGCTCCACATACACCTGCTCTCGCTGCTGTGGCAACAGGTACTTCCTACAAGAGAGCCAGAAGAAAACCCAGCATGTTTGCAGCAGAGATGTCTGTCGGATATCTTTATTTTCCTATTAATGATAATTGGCTTATTGTTAGAGAATACATTTGCGTTACTTTGGGGGTGAATCACAAGAACAAAAATAACTTCTTCTCTTGCCCTTTTCTCTCCCATCTCCCTTCCCAGGGAAGGAAAAATAGACTCTTTAATCTAATTTCTTAGCACTAAATGGGGAAAATAAACAGACAAATTCAAGTCACTAAGTCCCTAATTCAAAAGAACAGGCTATTTTGGGGATGAAATCCAGGCTGGTGCTTTGTGAGCAGAGAGTGAGCAGTGGTTAGCAGGAGCTCTGGGTGCTCAGACACCCAGTCCTGGGAGACGCCTTTACTTCAAGACGGTGTCTTTTAGCTCTGTTGAGATAAACAGATTTCCATGGTGTGTTTTGGGGATTTCAGCAATGGTTACATCTTGGCAACTTCTGTAATTGTGGTTGTATCATCTCCAAAAGGGACCTCAGGAAAGCTTAACAATTGCACTTGAGCTTTTGATTCAGGCCAGCATTTGGCAGGGGGAGTATAGGCTGCCATTTTCTGAAGCATGAAAAGTTGTTTCCAGATTCTTTGTACTGCTGCTTCTGGGGTCCATAGTAGCTTCGTTCCTAAAGGCAGGCGAGGGTTTGGAGAATAAGCATGTGCTGTGTATGGGCATGGAAAAGAAGAGCTGCTGGCCTCGCTCTGTGGGGTATTGTGACAAGGGTGAGCCCTGCCACAGTGCTTTGTGGGGAAAATCTTTTTTTTTTTCTCTTTAACTTACAACCTGACGGGGCTGGAGAGATGGCTCAGAGGTTAAGAGCACTGACTGTTCTTCCAGAGGACCTGAGTTCAATTCCCAGCAAAACCACATGGTGGCTCACAACCATCTATGATGAGGTCTGGTGCCCTCTTCTGTAAAAACTGTATGCATAATAAATAAATAAAACTTTAAAAAAAAAAAAAAAAAAAAAAAAAAAAACTTACAACCTGACAACTGTTGTGTCTTTGAGTGTACATATGGGATTTCACTCTGTTTGGTTTCTGCTAACTGAACTTGTTTCCCACTTGTTAGTCTGTTTACAACTTAGGCTTTTTCTGTAAGAAAGGTCGGGTTTTGGCTGTGATATACTTTATCTGTGTTCTTGTAACATGGTTTTCCAGCTTACTGTTGGTAGAAGGTGTTCCAGGCCACTTGTCCTCAATTTGTAGTGGTGACTTGTGCTGGTTTCTCAGCTTATGGCTTAGTTTTTGTGGTAATGTTGGCCCCTGGAGATTTGTTTTTAATGCCAAGAGTCAGTATTCTCCAAACATGAGCTCTGCACTTGCCTGCTGTCCTTAGTGGATATTTTCACTGCGGTCTGATCCATGTCTTCATATTTATTGATAATCTAGCATAACAAACATTTCTGTTTTGTTGTGATACAAACCTCACAGGAATGAGTGCTCTTATATCTGTGTGGTTGCACATCTGGATTGTTGTCCTTTCTGCTTTAAAGGCCTGTGCCTGCCTTGCTAGTTTCCTTTGCAGCTGGTAGCGGTGGTGGGGTGTCGCATGCAGTGCTTGTGCATGTTCAGAGGCACTGGACCTCTGAGCTACACCTGACCCTGTCTCCATTTGTTTGTGCAGAAGAGCACAGTTGGGAGGCTGAGGCGATGCTCTAGTGCTTAAGAACAGTTGTTCTTATATATGACTTGGTTTTGGTTTCCAGCACCCACATGGTGCTTCACAATTGGATCTAAGGCCTTCTTCTGGATTTTGCGGGTACCTGGCACACACAGGTGCACATATATAAGTGCAGGCAAAATACTCATGCACATAAAAGAAGGAAACCTAAAAACCTTTAAGAAGGAAAAAACACATTTTGACTTATGCTGGGCTTCATGAAAGGCCACATTAGATGACTTCCATCACTGCTGTCTCCTCTTACCATTAGCCCGTTTATATTACACTGTAAATGACTTATTTGGAACTTAGAAAATATTTTTGTAACAGGCTCTCCCTATGCAGCCTTGGCTGACCTGGAACTCATTTTGGAGCCCAGACTGGCCTGGAACTTGCAGAAATTCATCTGCCTCCACCTCCTGAGTGCTGGGATTAAAGGTGTATTCTCCTTTGCTCTTACAAAATCTTAGTTAAGCATTATATGTTATATTTTCATTGGTCTCTTTAAGAATTAAGTATTCATCACAATTTATGGGTATTAATTTAAATGCCATTATTTTATTACAAAAGTCCTTGGATTAATTCCCAAATGCACAACAAATACTGAGAACTACTCACAAGGCATTGGTAGAGCCCTGAGCCCAGGAGACCAACTTCTGCATTTACATACCCACATTTTAGGGTGCTAACAGGGAACAAACAGATTTGTAGATTTTCAGCTACCAATCATACAGTGAGGAACCAAGGGCAAATAGGATCTTGAAGTTACTAGCTTGTATATAGATGGTGCTGGAGAACTCCAGCATTGGAGATTGAGCACAGAGCTTGGTATGGGAGGGTTTGAATCCGATGATAGGTCCCAGGTTTGTGTGGGGAGAGGTAGCACTGTTTTCAGAAAACACAAGGGTGTAATGATGACACTGGCAGCCCCCACAGTTCTGGAGCACAGCTATCACCATGTCACTGTGCTTACAGACCACACTGTTGGTGACATCACCAGACCCATGTGAGAAGAGGATGACACCATCATGCTGGCTGTTTGGAGGGTCTCTGGATCATGTGTGTAAATTTCTGTTGCTCCTAAGGGAGCAAGCCATGCACATTTAACTTTCTCTAGACAACCAAAGACCCTGTAGGGTGGGGAGAGAAAGCATGAGCTTAGAGAAAAGGGCCCCGCACATTTCTGCTTTTTTACCTGTAGATTTATCTTTTATAAAATATGTAGAGGAAGGAATTTGTTTTTTTTTTTTTTATCTTTATGGTCTTCCTGATTCCATATAATATTTTTCATTGGTTTATTGGCAGATTTTACAAACAATACAAATGGTATAGAAGCAGTGTTGTATTCTCTTAGCAGCAGAATTGTTAGCTGACCTTTTTGGTGTACCGAGGACTTTCAGTTCTTATAAGGCAGACTTCCTCTGCTTCTGCACAACACTTTCTGTGTTTCTCGAATATTAACTTGAGCAAAATGGACATGAGTTTCCTGTTGATTTGCCGGTTCCCTAAAATAGTTGAGAGGGAAAAACTGCATGTGTGAGATAGAGCATATACTTTATGTCACAAATAGTTTCTTCTTGGTAAAATCAATAGATATCTTTCCCACAAGGAAAGAAGTAAAATTTAAAATTTCAGTGGCTATAATGTAGTGAAACTTTAGTTACATTAAAAATGTATTATTTGTATAAAATTGAGTTTAACACATTCCAAATATTACAGAAAATATATGTAGTTTGGAATTGAAAGACCATTTATAAATCATTTCTTGACTCTTATGACAAATAAAAAATTTTGATATTTTATGGCAGCAGATACACTTAACCCTTTTGTTTCCTTTTAATGTGATTAATTAAATCTAATGTGTATCTAGTAAATACTTCTTAGTAGAAAAACCATCTCTGGCCACAGGCAGAGAAGATATTCTTGGTTGCATAGACTGTCTCCTCATTTTGATGGACATTTTCTTCCTGCATTTGAAAACACAGATTTTTTTTAAACATATGTAATAGCTTACTCATTGTCAAGCTATATTAGAATTTGTCATCTCTTCTGAGACAGCTTAATGAGATCTCTTTGATTTATAAATTTCCAATTATCTTCAAAAGCAAAAGGTAGATGATAAGGAAAACTGGTATGCACTTGCCTGGTCCTGTCCTCAGCTCCATGCTGAGTACACCACGTTGTCTTCACAACAGCTGCTGCTGTCTTAGTGTAGACTTCCGGTCTTGATTCGACCCACAAGCTGCTCACTGTTTTTCTTTGACACATAGTTACTGCACACTTGGTCCTTTGTGTTCTTTTCTCCATGCCAGGCAGGGCCCATACTGACAGTCTATGAAGCTGGGTTGCTGTTGCCTCTTCCAGGCTGTCATTTCTTCATTCCTAGCCTTGGGGTCACCATCATTATCATTAGAGAATTAAGTGTGTTTCTAAGATAAACAGTTTCACTTTATCATCTATAAAGTCATCAACCTTTGGAATGAAAACAGACTTACTTAGTTCAGAGTGCAAAAGGCTCTGCCATGGAGTCTCCATTCCATAGGGTCTGTTACTAACCCTCTTTCCAGTATGCTACTCATGAGAACCCTTCCTGTGAATATCCTATGGTCCTTAGTTACATCATGTGTTTGTACAACAGACGTACATTCAATGTTCTTCCTTTCTCCTAAGTACACACGTCACCACAGGCCCTTCCCTAACGTGCCTTGCAGCAGGTCTTAAACTGTCCTGAGAGGGAATGACATGGACCCCAGGCCTGTGTGTAATTACCAAACTGTGGTCACACTTTAATGAAAACAGCACTGACAGATTCTTCACCTTCTTTTTTGATTGATCAGTTGACTGATTGATTGTGGTGCTAGGTATTGAACCCAGAGTCTCTGGCATGTGCCCAGGCTGGCTTTGAACTTGTGCTCTACCTTCTTGCTCCCTATGCCCAGTAAGCTTTCAGGGTGCTGAACCATCTCGTGACCTTTGTTGCCTAAACATCTATTTCTTGTATTACATTTAGTAAGCTGCCTTCTTAGTTTTTCTTTTCTCCTACATTTTACTAAAAACAGCAAGGAGAAACCAGGCTGTGCATTTAGGGTTTTGCTCAGACACATCTTCATATCTACACATTGTATATATAATATATATACATGTATATATATGCGGCAACACACTCAGATGGAAGCACATCACGAATACATTGTTTCCCGCCTAGTAGTAGATTATAGTTCATCTGAAATGTCTTCCACTCTATGGCAGAAGTCACCTGTATTTTTCAGTCATGCTTCTCCTTCCCTGTGATTTCTCCAGCAGCACCGTGAGCATTCATTCATGTTTGCACCGTATCCTGTTTGTTAAGCCATTTTTACTTTCCCACACTGTCTTTCCTTGCATTTTGACTTTACAGAATGCATCGCAGAATTACAACACAGAGCCGTCGAGGGTGCAAGAGGCTTTCGCTTTACCTCTCAGTTCTCCCAGCCTTGCCCATGCTGTCCTGGAAAGCTGTCTCTGTGTTTTCAGGTCTTGTGGAAGGCTTTCTTATAGGGTGCTGCTCTGTGTTGTTGGGCTTACTGCAGTGTGGCTGTTCTCCACTTTGTCTTCACTGCTTTTATCTAGTGTCTCTGTCTCATAGCCGTTCCCTTCCCTAGCAAGGATCCCAGCAGCTGGATTGGGGCTCACACTAATTCCAAGATGGTCACATCCTCACATCCTGTCATCATCCAGGTATGATTAACATTGGAAGATAAAAGAATGATGACTTGGACCATGTCTTTGGTGGTAGGGTCATTTTAGTTCTCTATGAATGCCAAAGCTGGGATTTTATAGTGTTGAATACATGAAGCCAAATGATAAAAGATTTTGGGCACGAACACCCAAAACAGAAGCGTGGCTGAACATGGAGAAGTGATTTTTCTTGTTCAACTGCTTTATAATAACCAGAGTGGTAACTGTTTGGAGAAACTGTTATTGGTGTATAGCTGCCTGTGGAATTAAACTACAGGAAACTTGGAGAGTGTCCTCAGTCCTATAAGCCATGGGACATCAGAGCATTTAGAGAGAAGTGTGTATCATAATGATTAGAATAATATTTTTAGATGTATTCTATGCACAGATATTTCTTCTTTATTTGTATATGTATCTATATGTATGTGTGCACATGCATATATAGGGTATAGGTTGGTATCTAATGTCTTCTTAAATCACATTTTTATTCTGAGACTGATTATCTAGCAAGCCCCAGCTCTGGGCTTGTGGGAACACTCTGGTACAACCAGGTCGTAACTGAGGCTTCAGCTTAGGTCTTACACTTCTGTAGCACACACTTTACAGTGAGCCTTCCTCACTGCCTGGGGACTCCTTGCTCTCTGTTGGTTGGCTAAACACCATCCTCTCTCCCCTGGTAGGGAAGACTGGAGGTGATCACCCTGCACAGGGAGG